>JAXBDA010001937.1:0-48195 GCA_036023075.1 Gaultheria prostrata | reverse complement strand
GATGCATATAATCTTGTACCACCACACCGTTTTCTAAAGATAGAATATTAAACCTAGTGTTAAAATTCTTATAGATGCATACAATCTCTTAGGAGGGCGATTCTTCACTTAAACATTACTCTTGCAGTTTTTTTTCAAAGAAATTCATTGATGGGCACGTGATATCTTTTTCAAAATGTAGGGCTGGTAAACTTATATAATTTTCACGTTTGGAAGGGAAAAAAACTCCTTTGATTCTAAAAAAAGTTCGAAAATTGGGTAGGGCGGTTGCCCAAGCTTATTCGTCCCTAGTCCGTCCTTGATATACATATTTTTTTTATTGAATACAAAGTTTCAGAACTAGTAAGATATGTATCCAGTTCAATTCATTTGGAAAGACCCATAGCCAAAGATAGATTCATATGTCCAGATATGCAACAATTAGGTTAAATCGGAGTGTAAACGAGAGAAGAATAAGAAGAAGAGGAGTGAGAATGAGGTTGAAACTTGCCTTTCTGGAGTTTGCTAAGATCGTTGGCTTTGGTTTCCAGTTCTCGCTGTAGCTCTCGATGCATAGCAGTCGACGAACCCATTTTGCTTTCAATTGATTTGGGTCGTCTTCTTCGCCCCTCTCTGCTTTCCAAGTTGAGACTGGAAGAAGTAGCTAGAACGTAAAACCAGCTCAATCTGTAAAAGTAATACAGATTTCCGCAAGCCCAATTCAAATTGAGCAAGCCCAAGAAAACATTAATCCAAGCCCAAACTCCCAATGCAAAGGGCCAAACCCAAGCCCACTTGAATAATCGAATTTTCATTCAATTCTTAATAGCCAACCCATTAAGAGAGAAATAACCCAAAAAAATAAATACAAGGGGAACAACACCCACACGCATGTAAGAAAATTTGAACTCCTGACCTCCTAGTTAGGACCGGCCTGACATTTCAGAGGCTTAAGACCTGAAGTATGAAAATGGAGGCACATAAAAATGTAGCAAAACTATATATAAAGTTGAGAAATCACTGGTTCAAAACTACATGCATGTATTTAACACGGAAAAAAAAACCCCAAAAATACAATATATTATAAGAATCAAAAGCATCACCCACCATCATCACTTAAACATTACTCTTCTAGCAGTTTTGGCAGCAACGTACAAATCAAGCCCTCACAATCAATCTCTTCCGCCATCTCATTTTCAATGGATCAGATGGCTAGTCTACTCAATCTCTCTTGTGACATAGTTGAACGAAGATAAGACTTAATCTTATCGATAAATCACTGGTTCAAAACTACATGCATGTATTTAACACGGAAAAAACCCCCAAAAATACAGTATATTATAAGAATCCAAAGCATCACCCACCATCATCACTTAAACATTACTCTTCTTGCAGTTTTGGCAGCAACGTACAAATCAAGCCCTCACAATCAATCTCTTCCGCCATCTCATTTTCAATGGATAGGATGGCTAGTCCATTTTATCTCTCTTGTGATATAGTTGAACGAAGATAAGACTTAATCATTTCCACCATCAATTTTGCCATAACAACAAATCATGAATTCGTAAGACCATACTTACTATGCCTAAACCATAGAATAAAATAAAAAAATTAAAGAGAATTAACAAAATTTCTACACTGGAACGAAAACATACTGCGTGCATTCAAATTTGACATAAATTCAACAATCCCAATAGAAAAAATTGGCGCTTTGCAAACAAAACGAATAAGAACGCCCTAATTTTGGAAAATGAAATTAGATCTCAAAGAAATAGCAAATCACAGACTCACAGTGGAGAGTAAATGGCATCAATAATGACTTAAGTTAATAGATTGAGGGATTTCTAGTCATTCCACTTACCGAATCGACTAAGTAGTTCACTAATGAATGAGCGATCGAGAGGCTGAACCTACGAAGAGGGAGACGGGAGGGCAGATAAGAACTAGGGTTTCTGATCTTCTTCGATGAGACACCAGAGTGAGATGCAGAGAGGCAATCGAGGGTTCAGACTGGCTGAGATACTATAGTGGAGGAGCAGGCTGGGGGTCTGGCAATCGAGGGTTTCTGATCTTCTGGGTTTACGAGAGATCTTTTTTATCATCCGAGACTGAGAGGAGAGTCGTATTTGCAAGCCTTAAGGGGGGCTCTCGTTTTTTGAACGGAAGGGGGGCCTCTCTCGTTCACGTCTTCCTTTCTGTTCTCAGATTGGGCCTACGGGCCCGTAAGTGTAGATTGGTTGTTTGGATTTCAAAATGAGCCCCTGTGCAAAAAATAATTGAGCTTATATACTAGGTATTAAAAAATAAGTTTAATTACCGACTTGTTTGAATTTTAAAATGAGCCTCTATGCAAAAATATTTGAGCTTATATACTAAGTATTTAAAAATAAGTTCAATTACCGACCGCTCCACTTTTTTTAGCCTTATTACCACGGAAGAGATTACCCCTCCACGCTTTGATAATGATTGATATATTTGGGTACTCCAGGAAAGTTATAAAGGTGCACTCATGGTAACTTGGTAACTAGATCACTTTACTAAAGTAATAAAAAATAGTAGTAAATATTTTGACACTACATTGAAAGAGGTGGCTATTTTATTACTCAAAATTGACAATATTTTACATTTCAACGCTTCCATTCACAACCCCCACACCCTCCAGTCCACTACTACCAAAACATGATGAGAAGATTCTCAATAGGTTTTGGACATTTTTGGGAGTGCAAAAATTTATAAAACTTTTGTGGCGTCCAGTCCATATTCCATATGGTTGCTCCAATTTTATTAGCCACCTATGAGTAGACGATAGAATTAGTCCCCTAAGACTGGTCGAGGTGGCCGGTGGGCATACACTGCTTGGATACTCGAGTTATCAAAACAATAAAAAACTTTTGTGCCGACAATGGTGGTAGGTGTATTGAATTCAAAAAATTATACATTAAAAAAAATCTTAACATCATTTTTTTGAACTTTTTAAAAGTGAGAAAATTCTTACTAGTATTATTTTTTTGAACAATAAGCTCGTGAATTTCACGAGCTCTAAGCTAGTGAATTTCACTAAATTGTTCTACGTGTCTGAATATAGGTAGTGTTTTTTAAACTAATGAAATTTGTGAGCTTTCTAAACTACCTATATTCAAAGTGTCTATACTAGTTTGAATATGGGTTTAATATCTATACCATATTGAGTGAAAATGTATAATTATCTACACTTACAATGTACAGTGTATCATACATTTGTGCACTTTAGGCTTAGGCGACGAGGAGAATTTAAACTATACATTTAGGCACTTTGGCTTAAGATATAGTCTATACTTAAAATTTAGATACTTTGAAACAAGTCACTTTGAAAAATGTCATTTCGGACCGTACATTTAGAATTTAGACACTTTGAAAAAGGAAAAATGTCACTTTAGGTCATACATTAGACTGTACATTAAGAATTTAGACACTTTGAAACATGGTCATACATTGGAATGTACATTTAGAATTTAGACACTTTCAAACATGTCACTTTAGGTCATACATTGGACTGTACATTTAGAACTTTAGACCAAGGTTGTCAAAATCGTACGATTCTCGATACGAATCGTACGATACGATTCGATTCTTACATAAAACGATTCGAAACAGTACCCAGAATCGCAAATGACATGTAATCGTACTCGGAATCGGAGAATCGCAACTGGAATCAATGAATCGTACGATTCAATTTCAATTCGTTTGCCGACGGGCCGGGTTGGTTTGTCGGGCCCAGATCAAAAAAACCATATTTTCTGGACATTTTTCCTGCAATTTCAGACTTCAAATGGGTCGAAACCCACCCAAAAACACTCGACAGTGTTTGTTGCAAGGGTATTTCAATAATCGATACCTGATTTCATCATCTAGGTTAGGGTTTCATCTGTTCTGTGGAGCTCTGTTCTGGGTTTCGACTGAACTGGGCTGGTTCTGCCACCGAGAGAGAGCTCCGACTCGACTGATTTTTCTCGGCGATCGTGGTTCGCACTTCGCAAGCTCACTGCTTCGACTGGGTGCTTTCCACTTCGCAAGCTCGCTGCTTCGACTGGGTGCTTTCCGACTGCTTTTTAACATTTAGCTTTTCACCCCCCATGTAAACTTCATTCTTGAGAATTATATAATAAGTTGGACTGAATTTTTTATTCCTTAATAAACTCCACTAAGACCACTACAAGTTATTTAATTACTATTTCCCTACTTTCAAAGCCATTGGTTGTTTTTTCCAAAACACCCCTAGACTTGTTTTACTCTTCCTTTGCTACCACTTGTATATTTTATTCATAACTTTTAAAACTTAATATTTTACTCTTTAAACAAAATAAGGCTTTTGCACCTGTTTACTCTATGTATATAATCATCAATTAATGATAGAAAACATGCTTGTATGGTGATATAAGCTTAATTACAATATATCTTTCCAATGTGAATGCATAGAATTACTTTCTAATTCATTTTTAAAAATTTTGACCAACGATTCACGATTCGATAAGATTCGCGATTCTGAAAAGGGTCATTTCGATTCTCGATACGATTCGCGATTTGACAACCTTGCTTTAGACACTTTGAAAAAGGTCACTTTAGGTCATACATTGGACTGTACATTTAGAATTTTAGACAATTTGAAACATGTCACTTTGGACCGTACATTAGACTGTACATTTAGAATTTTAGACACTTTGAAACATGTCACTTTGGACTGTACATTAGACTATACATTTAGAATTTAGACACTTTCAATCATGTCACTTTGGACCGTACATTGGATTGTACATTTCGAATTTAGACACTTTGAAAAAGGTCACTTTGGACCATTACCATACATTGGACTGTACATTTAGAATTTTAGACACTTTGAAAAAAGTCACTTTAGGTCATACATGGGACTGTACATTTAGAATTTAGACACTTTTCACTTTGGACTGTACATTGGACTGTACATTTCGAATTTACACATTTTGAAAAAGGTCACTTTAGGTCATACATGGGACTGTACATTTAGAATTTAGACACTTTGAAACATGTCAATCTTGACCGTACATTAGACTGTACATTTAGAATTTAGACACTTTGAAACCTGTCATTTTGGATCAAGGTCGTCAAATCGCGAATCGTATCGAGAATCGAAATGACCCTTTTCAAAATCGCGAATCTTATCGAATCGTGAATCGTAACGATTCGGTCAAAAAATTTAAAAATGAATTAGAAAGTAATTCTATGCATTCACATTGGAAAGATATATTGTAATTAAGCTTATATCACTATACAAACATGTTTTCTATCATTAATTGATGATTATATACATAGAGTAAACAGGTGCAAAAGCCTTATTTTGTTTAAAGAGTAAAATATTAAGTTTTAAAAGTTATGAATAAAATATACAAGTGGTAGCAAAGGAAGAGTAAAACAAGTCTAGGGGTGTTTTGGAAAAAACAACCAATGGCTTTGAAAGTAGGGAAATAGTAATTAAATAACTTGTAGTGGTCTTAGTGGAGTTTATTAAGGAATAAAAAATTCAGTCCAACTTATTATATAATTCTCAAGAATGAAGTTTACATGGGGGGTGAAAAGCTAAATGTTAAAAAGCAGTCGGAAAGCACCCAGTCGAAGCAGCGAGCTTGCGAAGTGCGAACCACGATCACCGATAAAAATCAGTCGAGTCGGAGCTCTCTCTCGGTGGCAGAACCAACCCAGTTCAGTCGAAACCCAGAACAGAGCTCCACAGAACAGATGAAACCCTAACCTAGATGATGAAATCAGGTATCGATTATTGAAATACCCTTGCAACAAACATTGTCGAGTGTTTCTGGGTGGGTTTCGACCCATTTGAAGTCTGAAATTGCAGGAAAAATGTCCAGAAAATATGGTTTTTTTGATCTGGGCCCGACAAACCAACCCGGCCCGTCGGCAAACGAATCGAAATTGAATCGTACGATTCATCGATTCCAGTTGCGATTCTCCGATTCCGAGTACGATTACATGTCATTTGCGATTCTGGGTACTGTTTCGAATCGTTTTATGTAGGAATCGAATCGTATCGTACGATTCGTATCGAGAATCGTACGATTTTGACAACCTTGTTTTGGATAGTACATTGGACTGTACATTTTAGAATTTAGACACTTTGAAACATGTCACTTTGGACCTTACATTGGACCTATGATGCACAGACACGGACACGGAGGACACGCCATGTGTATATTTATTTATATATATATTAAATTATTTTTTAGAAAATGCAAACAAAACAAGCCAAACTTAAGATCAAACATAAGGTTTTATGTAAGTTCTTCAAACAAAACGAGTCATCCATAAAGAGAGATTAAAAACTAGTTTCTACACTTCTGCTATTAAAAAAAAAAGTGGTGATTCTGGTGAACCACCAGTGGTGGTTCTCTCTCTATCTCGTCTCTGATATTAAAAAAAAAAAACCAGTGTGGTGATTCTGCTGAACCACCAGTAGTGGTTCTGTTACAGAGGGACCAGAAAGAGAGAGACAAGATAGAGAGTGAGAGACGAGATAGAGATAGAGACGAGAGATATGAGATAGAGAGAGAGAGAGAGAGACCAAGAGACAGAGACAAAGACTAGAGAGACCAGAGAAGAGAGAGAGAGAGAGAGAGAGAGGCGAGAGACACATGTTACGTCAAAGACATTATACAATAATCTATGGGGGGGTCTTTGTAATTGAGTGATAAGAAGTCTATTAGGAGAAGTTGTTACAAGTTAGTTACAGAAGCTGTTAGGAACGTACAGGTCTGACTATAAATAAGAGACCTCATGTATTAGAATGTATGTTGAATTTTACCGAAATAATATCCCTCTTACTTCTCTCTCTCTCTGTCAATCTGTTATTTTTCTGTTATCTTTTTCCTAGTCGTGACATTGGTATCAGAGCTTGGAATTCTCGGCCTGACCACCACCATGGCAGATGGGACTAGAGCAGCCCTAGAAAACAAGAGGATCGAAGAAACCCTACGCAATCTGAAGGAAGGAAATGAAAATAATACAAGAGAAATTGGGGAAATCAGAGATTCGCTCAAAGGTTTGGGAGACATTAAAGAATTGATCGCAGCTATGAACACAAAGTATGATCAAATGGCATCTCACATTTATGGGAAGCAGACGTACAACCCTGGGCAGAATGTGGGTGCTAGACCGCAACGTCAAGAGCAATCTCGTCAAGAACAGCAGCCAGGGCAACGTCAAGAACAGTCTCATCAAGAACAACCTGGGGCTCTGGGATTTCAGATGTTTGGGGAAATGCCCAACAGGTTAGAACAACAGTCTCAATCATCTTTCCAGTTTAATCAAAAGTTTGCAAAGATTGAATTTCCACGTTTCTATGGAGAAAACCCTAACGGGTGGTTATACAAATGCGAGAGATTCTTTGACTATAACTCTGTCGAGACAAGTGATAGAGTCAAATTAGCCTCTCTTCATTTGGAAGATAATTCCTTACAATGGTTTCAATGGTTTGAGAAGTGTCATCACCACCTAACCTGGGATTTGTTTAAGCAAGGGCTAATTTCAAGATTTGGTCCCAATACATTTGAAGATGCCGTAGGGGAACTAACCAAATTAAGGCAAGTAACCACAGTGAAAGCCTATCAAGAACAGTTTGAAGTTTTAGCCAATAAAACTCAAAATCTCCCTGCATCATTCTTTATTAGTTGCTTCATAAGTGGGTTAAAAGAGGAGATCCAACCAGGGGTACTCATGTTTAGGCCTACTTCAATTACACAAGCAATAGGTCTGGCTAAGCTTCAAGAAGCCAGTATTGATGCTATTACCAAGAAAACAAGAATGGGGTCCAAGACAGAAGGGATTTTACCACTTCCCCAAATTAGGCCTAACATGGGCAGCGGGTTTCCAGTCAAAAGGGAATTATCCAAAGAATTGGAGGAAAAAAGGCTCAAAGGCCTGTGTTTCAAATGCAATGAAAGGTATACAAGGGGTCATGTCTGCAAAAAGAAGTAACTCTATGCTTTGGAAGGGGAAGAGGAGGAGCTACTGCAATATATGGGGGAACGTGAGGAGGTGGAGGATGAGCAGCCACCTGAAGAAGAGCTGCAGATTTCTCTTAATGCTCTTACAGGGTCAATTTCCTATAGAACTATGAGAGTAAAGGGAAATGTGAAGAAGAAGTTGATCATCATCCTAATTGATTCTGGTTCTACCCACAACTTCCTTAGTCCAGAAGTGGTCAAAAGGGCTTGTTTAAGGACAGAAGACACTGACTGTTTGCCAGTCTCAGTGGCAGATGGCACAAAGATGATCAGTACAGCCATGTGTAGAATTTTTTTTATGGGAAATGCAAGGTACAACCTTCCAAGCTGATATGAGAATTTTGCAACTGAAGGGATGTGACATGGTTCTGGGGATACAGTGGTTAGCAACACTTGGGCCAGTCAAGTGGGACTTTAGAAACCTTAGCATGGAATTTTTCTTGGATGGTAAAAGGCATGTTTTAAGGGGAGGAAAGAAGGATGAGGTGAAATTGGTAGGGGCTAAAAAGATGCACAAAATACTGCAGAAACAACCTCATAGAGCTATAGCTCAAGTCTGTATGCTACAAGCTGAGAGCAGTGAAGCTGCAGCTGCAGGGAATAGTCCACAGGAGTTGGAGGAGATTCTTACAGCATTTGCAGATGTCTTTCAAGAGCCAACAGAATTGCCCCCAGCCAGATCTCATGATCATTGCATTCCCCTCAAACCAGGAGTTGAACCCACGAATGCTAGGCCCTACAGGTATCCTTATTTTCAAAAAGCTGAAATTGAGAGGCAAGTGAGGGATATGTTACACTCAGGTATCATAAGGCCTAGTGTTAGTCCATATTCCTCACCTGTTCTTTTGGTTAAGAAGAAGGATGGATCTTGGAGAATGTGTGTGGACTATAGAGCCCTAAATAGTGCCACCATTAAGGATAAGTTTCCTATTCCAGTTATAGATGAGCTGCTGGATGAGCTTTGTGGAGCAAAATATTTTTCTAAGTTGGATTTACGGTCTGGATATCATCAGATTAGGGTTCACCCACATGACATTAACAAGACAGCCTTTAGAACACATGATGGTCACTATGAGTTCCTGGTAATGCCCTTTGGTCTTACCAATGCCCCCATCAACATTTCAAAGCCGAATGAACGAAGTATTCAGACCTTTCTTGAGAAAATTTATTCTGGTCTTTTTTTATGATATTCTGATATATAGTCAGTCTTGGGAAGCTCACTTGCAACACCTGAATATCACTCTACAATTACTGAGGCAACACACCTTGTATGCTAAGATGTCTAAGTGTGTGTTTGGCAAGCTTGAAGTAGAGTACCTGGGACATTTAGTTTCAGCCAAGGGAGTGTCAGCTGAACCTCACAAACTGCAAGCTATTAATTCTTGGCCTTTACCCACTACAATCAAGGAACTAAGGGGATTTTTAGGCATTACTGGATATTATAGAAGATTTATTCAGAACTATGGCAAAATCTGTGGTCCACTCCATGTCCTGCTCAGAAAGGACTCTTTTGTATGGACACCTGCAGCTACTCTAGCTTTTCAGCAGTTGAAAGAATCCATGACCACAACACCAGTGTTGTCTTTACCAAACTACATCAAAACTTTCATTGTGGAGACAGATGCATCTGGCACAGGGTTGGGGGCTATCCTCATGCAAGATGGGCATCCACTTGCTTACTGGAGTCAAGGACTCTCACCAAGGGAGCAAGCCCTGTCTACCTATGAAAAGGAATTGATGGCAGTAGTTCTAGCTGTCCTAAAGTGGAGATACTATCTGTTGGGGAGATCATTTCTTATCCGGACTGACCATCAGAGTTTAAAATACCTACTAGAGCAAAGGGTGGGCACTCCTTTCCAGCAAAAATGGATCACCAAGATATTGGGTTTTGACTATACCATTGCTTACAAGAGTGGCAAGGATAATCTTGCTGCAGATGCTTTATCTAGAAAGAAAGAGTTGACTTCTTCCACACACCTTGTTGCCACAATTCATGCCCTCTCTTGTGTCACTACCAGTTGGCTGGATGAAGTCAAGCTGAGTTGGACAACTGACACCCAGGTTCAACACCTTATCACAGAACTTCAACAGGGGCAAACACATTCTGGTTATGAGTGGGAGCATGGTGTCCTAACTTACCATGACAAATTGGTCGTAGGGAAGTCACCTGTTAGAAGGAAATTGATTCACGAATTCCATTCCTCTCCTATAGGAGGGCATTCAGGGGTGGGCAAGACTACTAAGAGGTTGCAAAGAACCTTCTATTGGAAAGGACTCCAAGGAGATGTGGCACTCTTTATCTCAGAATGTGACACTTGCCAGAGGTTTAAAAGTGAGAACATCAAATACCCAGGCCTGCTGCAACCCTTACCCATCCTAACCAAGATTTGGTCTGACATTTCAATGGATTTCATTGATGGACTGCCCAATTCCCAAGGAAAGACTATGATCTTTGTGGTAGTAGATAGGCTGACCAAATATGGGCATTTCATGGCCCTTTCACACCCCTATACTGCCAAAGATGTGGCCAAGGTGTTCTTTGATCAGGTGTTTAGGTTGCATGGTCTGCCTTCTACAATTGTTTCAGACAGAGATGCTGTCTTTACCAGTCACTTTTGGCAAGAGCTCTTCACCTTACAAGGGTGTGAACTATGTCTTAGCACAGCCTACCATCCCCAAACGGATGGCCAAACTGAAGTCCTAAACAAATGCCTGGAAAATTACCTACGGTGCATGACAGGAGACTATCCTAAACAGTGGGTCAAATGGTTACCATTAGCAGAATGGTGGTACAACACTACACATCACTCTGCCATTAAAACCACCCCCCATTTTGCAGTGTATGGCCAGGAACCTCCAGACCACACTTTCTGCATTTCCAAGCCTTCAACAGTGGCTGAGGTAGATCACTGGTTACATGAAAGGGCAGCTATCACCAAACAGTTAAGGGACAACTTATCACAGGCACATCAGAGGATGAAGTATTATGCTGACAAAGGAAGGTCTGAGAGGTGTTTTGAAGTTGGAGATTGGGTATTTCTTAGACTGCAGCCCTACAAACAAACCACTGTATCCTTACAGAGAAACATGAAACTGGCTCCACGATTCTATGGGCCATATCAAGTACTGCAAAAGATAGGTTCTGTGGCTTACAAGTTGCAGCTACCTACAGAGGCCAAAATCCATCCAGTTTTCCATGTTTCATTGCTCAAAAAGAAATTGGGAACCCATGTGACAGCCCAACCTACTCTCCCTCCTATTGGTTCTGATGGGACTTTGCAACTGGAGCCTCTGGCTGTGTTAGATAGGAAGATGATCAAGAGGGGTAATAGGGCAGTGGTTCAATGGTTGGTGCAATGGACAAATTCTTTTCCAGAAGACGCAACTTAGGTTGACTACTCTGAGATGCAGACCAAGTACCCTTATTTCCAGCCTTGAGGACAAGGCTGTCTTTTAAGGGGTGGGGAATGTTACGTCAAAGACATTATACAATAATCTAGGGGGGGTCTTTGTAATTGAGTGATAAGAAGTCTGTTAGGAGAAGTTGTTACAAGTTAGTTACAGAAGCTGTTAGGAATGTACAGGTCTGACTATAAATAAGAGACCTCATGTATTAGAATGTATGTTGAATTTTACAGGAATAATATCCCTCTTACTTCTCTCTCTCTCTCTCTCTGTCAATCTGTTATTTTTCTGTTATCTTCTTCCTAGTCGTGACATCCTTTCGAACGTAGTCGATCTCGCATCCAGCAGAGAGCAGCAGCAGCAGCTTCTTAGGGCTCCAAAGTGTTCAGTCGGCTGAAGAAGAGGGGAAAATCGTATATACATGTTGAAATTACCGTTTTTCCCTCAATTTTTAATTAATTATACATTTACCCCATAAACTTTTAAAAACTTTCAATTTGACCCCCACCGTGTCCCCAAACGTGTCCCTCCCGTGTCCCCTACCAAAAAAGCAACACGGAAGTGTCCCCGTCCACGTGGCATGTCGGGAAACGTTTCCCGCCGTGTCCCCGTGTGGGACACTGCGATACGGAGTCCCCGAGAGGTGTCGGTGCTTCATAGCATTGGACTGTATATTTAGAACTTAAGACACTTTCAAAACACAACTAGCTCTTTCAGTGAGATGTAAGAACCATCTAGTGAATTTTATTAGTTTTGACCTCGTGAATTTCACAAGGAATTATTGGAGTCTTCACTACCCATCGAAAATAGTGAAATACTCAAATTCATTCAATTCAATAAGATTTTTTCATTTGATCAGACAACAACAATTCAAGACAAGCCTCGACTACACTACAGCATTAAGAATCACAAAGGAAGAATTCCAAGAGCCTAACAATCAAAGGGAAAACAGAGGACTAGGACTTAGATTGGTCGTCATTATCACAAGCTCGAAAGAAACATAGGGGTTCCAGCCAAAAGTCTGAACTATTCGAAGTTCGACTCGGTAAAGGCTTGTTCGAGTTTGATTCGAAAACTAAACGAACTGAACTTGAATCTCAATTTTAGGCTCGTTTAACAAACGAGACGAACCTGAACTTGACAATATTTAGCTCGATTAGGCTCGCAAACTTGGAATATACATGTATATCTCATAAGAATTTCATATCTAATCTTGAATATGTATAAACTTTCACATATACACAGAAAATTTTATAACTTGTACATATATGAACTTATAAAAGTACTTATAACCTCAAATTTAATATATTTTTAGGATTTTATATATGTATGGACTTATTTATGTACAAAATAAAAGATTTATTTGAAGCTCCAGCTTGTATGAGAGTATAAATGTCTAATATTTTGACTCGTTAAGGCTCGTGAACAAGTTCGAATTTGACTAAAACCTAGGTAAGCTCGACTGGTCAAATTTTCATAGAGTTCGAGCTTGGCTGAATACTTTTAGTGACAGTTTTTTTAGTGACAACTTAGTACAAAAAATTGTCACTGAATACTTTTAACAACACACTTTTAGTGACAACTAGGTTGTAACTACAGATCAATTTTTTTGTAGTGCGTATTAGAAACTAAAGAAGATTTCGGGGAACTAATTGGTAACTTACCAACTTCTTTAGGAGTATATCTATCCATATATTATATAAGAAAAGAAAAAAATGTCTAAGCATACAGACAAAGCAACATCCACAATTGTTCGACCAGCTCTTCATTTTAAAGCTATAGCCATCCTATCATTTCTATTTTAAACGATACAGAGAATAAACTCCTAAGATTGTTCCAGAAACTTACTTAAGTTAATTTTTTGCGTGAATGTAAGGTGAGAAAATGACATGTCTCGGAAAGCACAATAAGTCAGTTTGGAAATAGGTCGGTTTCTGAAACAACCTAACTCTGTCTCTCTTTCACTTTGTAGGCAATGTATCACTATTTAAATATTGCATTTTATGTTACAATAGGAAAACGTATCAAAACATTAATTGACGTCTAACGCTATGTGTAGATTGTATTTGTCAGTTAGAGCGAATGGTTTATTTAAGTTGAGCATATATGACGTCCGAAGTGCCTTTAGGCACGGGAGAATGTTTTTTATCGCATGCCAATTGAAAGGATCAAATATAAACAATTCACAATTTCATTAATAAAATGATAATTTTCCAAAAGTATGATTTAAGAAACAGAGGGAGTTCGAAAATATGTAACATGCTTAACCACCCGCCTGGCCGAAAGATAATGCAAACATTGACGGAAAATGAGGCTGATCTGAACAAAATACAAAGCATGAGTAATTACTCTCTAGTCTCTAGTGTCTAAGTAACATTACAACATACGACCTACGCTAGAAAAATAATTAACTAAACTAAGCTAGAACCAACCCCATGTCACCAGTCAACTCACATCAACCCAAACTCTAATCTCCAATTACCCAAAGTAATCTGTTCACCCCACGAACCACCATGTTAACAACCTTCTCCAAAAACTATAGATTTTACCTTTTTAAATAACTATGCACATAGCTGTTTCCACCACACTGAGCACACCCCAAGCCATTGTCATGAATCAATCCCATGATCAAGAGCCACCTAGCCAAAACCCTACCAAGCAGTATAATACGCAAAAACACGAGTCCTTTACAACCTCACAGGACAACCCTACACATACAAATCCAAATCTGTTGCCGAGGACATGAAACCCAAAAGATTAGACAAACAAAGAAAACCCAACAATGGACTCCACGGACGCCCACCAATACAAACTCAATGACCCAAGAAAACACAAAATAGTACAGGAAGAGAGAAGGAAGAAAAGAAAGCAATTAAAGGGATTGAATCTATAAACATTACCAAGGCGATGGAACCCCTCAGAGTAGGGGTGCACAAACCTCGGGCTGGGCTGAGTTCGGGCCGGGCTTATACTAGATACTAACGAGACTTGTACATGTCCAAGCCCGACCCATTAAGAATTGGGCTTCATTTTATATTCTCAAACCCAGTCCAATTAAAGTTTTATTTTTCATACCCGCCCAACAAGCCCATTTATTTTTCTAAAGCGTGATATCACAAACATAAATGAATCAACTACAATGATTACAAATTAGAATTCACAACCGAGAATACTTAAAGTTTTATGTTCTCGCAATATTATACTAAAAAACAAACCCTTAAAACATTATGATTTTAATAATTAAATTGTCTCTCAAAAGACAATAAAAGTGTTCAAAAAGTGGCACGCTCCGATATTCATAAAGCTTGACATGCAAAAAAAATTCCTACGGCCTTTTTCTTATTACTTCTTCACAGCATATCCTGTAGAGAACAATTTTTTTTTTAATGAACCACGAGAGATAAACTTCCAGTTTTCTACGGGAGTACGGGTATATATATATTCTATTAAATAACTATTTTATTATATTCGGGCCGGGTTGGGCCTTGAGAATTTTCCCAAACCCATCCCATTAACTAATCGGGTTTAAAATATCAACCCGGCCTAACCCTATAGGCCTAAATTTATATCCCAAACCCTAAAAAAATCGGGTTGGGTCGGGCGGGCCACCGGGTCGGTGTGCACCCCTACCTCAGAGTAGTCGTAACCTATATTCCCCCTTTCTTCTCACAACTCTTAATATTTTCTCTTGAAATAGAACCCTAACTTATCAATCTAAACGCTTGCTTAAATATTCACAACTGACCACTATCCGAAAAGTCCCACAATTATAGCCACACCACCAAAACAAATCTCTCCAGATAAATAGTACTCCTATTAAAAAGGAATAAGTTAGAAAAACATAGGCCTTGTTCTTTTCACATTTCCAAAAAAAAATTCAAAAAGATTCTTTTTTCATCTCTCATCTTTCCAATCATTAATCACATTTTTCTCTCTACTCATACCCCTCTCTCCAATCATTATTTTTATTTCTCTCTCTATCTCTCTCCAATTATTACTCCTCTCTCTAATTATTACTTTTTCCAAAAACCCATCCAAACACTATCTCAAAAAAAAATTCAAAAATATTATTCTCAAAATTCTGAACCAAACACAGCGATATCCTCTTATTATCTCTATAATTTGGCTGATATGAATAATTTACCAAAACCAACCAAATTGTCGCGCCCAGGATTTCGACTGCCCGCCAAAATGTGCAATGTGATGGCCAATTGATCCAAGTGATATTCAAAGCGACGTGGTTGTCGCGCCCGGGATTTCGACCGCCCCCGCCACAAGATGCGAATGTGGGAGATGTGACGGCCGATGGATCCAAGTGGTATTCAATGCGACATGGTCTTGTAAAATCATGGGTTACAGCTGTGACTGAGCCATGTTTGTTATTAATGAAAATAACTCGGAGTCGCCACTTGACATAATTCTCGGTGTGTTAAGTCACCATTAGAAAAGTTTGTTTAGAAATATCTCGGGTTCGGGGACCCAGTTTTGTTTAATAGAAATACCCCGGGTTTGAAGACCCGGTTTTGTTTGATATGCCTCGGGTTTGGAGACCCGATTTTGAAAATGACCCAATTTCAATTTTGGTCTGCGATTTTAGAAAAGAAAAGGGTCGGTAATTCACCGTTACGTGTAGGGAAGCAGGAGCACCCTACCCCGCCCTTTCGGCACTCGGAACAGACTTTTTCAACATGAGCAAACGAAAATTTGTGACAACATACATTCATATAAATAAAAGATGGTCTGTCTGAAAATGAATTACATTACAATGCAGGAGACTTTTACAACTGAAAGGGGAAATAGATACAAAAGTTTTGTTTGGACCGAGCCCGGTCTCAGGACTGCCTACGTATCTCCGGTCTCAGGAGAATCAGGTCATCACATAGTTCCGGCATATAACTGAAGTTTTAGAAAAGTTAATAATCACTGGGGTCTGCACCAGCGGGGTATGGAGGCATTTCTACCGTACTCGGAGGACGATATCAAACTTCGACGGTCACAAAAGTATGAGGGATACATACCGTGGAAACTCCGGGACATCTCTAGAAGATTCTGAGTCTTGAGACGGGTCAGGTTTGACTACATGACTCGCTAGGGGGAATACTGAAAAATGGTCTTCCGGTGGTGCGGACAGTCAATGAGGGTCCCGGGATGTTATTTAGGTGGCTACATGGCCAAAAATGAGTTTGGAACGCGGTTTATACATCCATATGAAAAGTTGTAAAAATCTCGTCAGGACCCGTTCTAGGGCCGGCGGCGGGGCCCGGGAAGCGTCCGGTACGGTTTTGGATAGTAAAAGTGAGTACAATTGACTCAGTTGACTTTATAATAAATAGTTGAATTTTGCCGCCCGGGGCTGAAAAATGGTCCAGGGCGGGTCCCGGGTCGCTCCCTGTCGGTGGGCCTGGATGACTGTCGGTGGGAATACTGAATTTTGGTAAAGATTAATAAAAATTGGTCTCGGGGGTCTGGATGACTGTTGGTGGGCCCCGGGGTGATCCCGAGTCAAAATCCTAGGCTGGACTGACTTTGGGTGTAGTGGAAGGGTATTTTGGACATGGAGCTGATCCTAGTATTGACGCAGGGGTATTTTGTAATTTTGACATGGAGGTAACCCAGGGTAGACTCAAAGGTATTTTGGTAATTTCGGGGAGAAGTTGATTGCGGATCCGGAACAAAGTCAAGACGGACCCTACGACTCCTTGGCATGCTGGTCATTATTTGAAAATGCACACAGAATACAGTGTAAATAGCATGAATAGTGAAAAATGGTCCGGCTACTCGGAGCACGCGGACAGCACAACTAGGTTCCCTAAGGCAAGTCTACCAAAGCGACTGTGGACAGTTGTGATAACATTCCCGGGATTTGATCCCGACTTTTTATTTTTAGTTGTTTTGAACGACTGCCCGGACGGCTAGTCAGGTCAAGATTATAGCGATCTCAGAAGATACAGAAAAAACCCAGAGGTGATGGTAGAGCCCCACAATGGGCCCGTTTGAAGTACCAAACCCCTTTGGCGCGTACGCCATTGTGATAGTCTTTTGGTATTCCTCGCCGCAAAACCCTAACGAGACTAACGCGGTGCACAGCGACAGTGTACGTTTATTCTTAGATATATTTCATGAATATCTAAGCTGACGGAAAGTGAATATGCAGTATTAATTCGCCCGGTTTGGACACAGGGCTGGCCCGGGCGGCTGCCAGCCAGTATAGTTCAAAATGTGATTCCTACATGCTAAAAAGCAAGCAAATAAGTGCACGATAATTCAGATTTACTTACAGACTCCCGGTTCGAACCCCGGGTAGAGAAACAGAGGTATAAAATCGCCCAGAAAATCGGCTATAGCCTCCGGCAGAAACTGGTTGTTTCTGAGCAGGAAATCGGGCAGCGTAACGACAGGACTGGAGGATCTAGAGTCGGAACTCGGGCAGAGTAACGACAGTACTAGGGGATCTGGAGTCGGGACTCAGACAGAGCTTCCGCTAAGCCCTAACTACCGGTAGTTCTTCTCGGAGAAAAACCGACAGAGCTTCCGCGTAGTATATATATCCCGCGATTCCTCCTGGGGAATCCAGCAGAACTTCGCTGCAACTCTGACTACCGAGGTTCCTTTCTGAGGAAAATTCGGTAGAGCTACCGCCTAAGCTAGACTTCCACCCGTTGGCTGAAGAATTCTTAAACTGATCGGTACGACCTGAGAAGTTCAGAGGGCTGAAAGGTGTCTTGAATGAAGGAAGTGCTTCTCATATTCATATTGGGGGGTGGAGCCTATTCCATAGGCGCCAATTTTGAGGTGGAGAGCAGCCATAGGCTGCCTTGAAATTGGCGCCTATTCTATGGGAGCCAATGGGGTTTGCACCGCTTTGCACGGTGCAACCCCAACTCGTCCCTGTTCACATGTAGTCCTTTGATCCAATGATGTTCAGGAAGGTGTCCCTAGGGTTTTGAGGTGCTCTGAGCGTCATGGCGACGTCTGTTTTTCCAAATTATGCTCCGAAGATAGAGAAATGCGATCGCCAGGCTTTTGGTTGAATTAGAGTACTGCAAACGATCGGATGACCAAACGAAGTCTGATTGACCTAAAACTTTACAGGGAATTTCAGAATGG
Organism: Gaultheria prostrata; assembly: GCA_036023075.1. NCBI lineage: Eukaryota > Viridiplantae > Streptophyta > Magnoliopsida > Ericales > Ericaceae > Gaultheria > Gaultheria prostrata. The sequence goes on along the minus strand of JAXBDA010001937.1, from coordinate 29,677 downwards.
TTAGAAATGAATTTTCAATGGTTTAGATCTTGAGAATTGGGTCTTGATGTCCATGATCATGGAATCGGCCGTCTCGGGAAGCGCGGTGTCCCAAAAAATATCAAACGGGCTTGGAATCGCCCGATACTTGTCGTGAGACTTACTTTCATCACATCAAACTTAAATATGAAGTTTGGTGAAGTTTGGAGTTATACAGGTAAAATCTGGATCCTCTAGCCTTGATCGTCGGTTTTTACCGGGTAGGGGAATAGGGGGAAGAAGTGGTTCAACGGTCAATCGTTGTCCGATCTTGACGCGACTTGAACCAGTCACTTTGTAATGCTGAGACGGGTACATCCAACGGTCTGATGCTCGATTGGATGTCCTGGTGATATAGTTAGCTGGTAGGCTCAGAAACAAGCTTACGGGAGCTGATTTCTGTCAATTGTATAAGGGGAGGGCTACAGCCTCCTGAAAATGGCATGCCTGTCATCCAAGCTATGCACAAGTAGATGTTAGATACAATTTGATATTGAAGATTGAATTTGTGGCATCGGTAGGTTTACCGTGTCAGTCTACCTTTACCGAGAATTGCGCATTCTGCATGGTAAAGTTGTTTTTGATTTCTAATGGTCGAGCGTCTCTCCTTTGGAGACGTCGACGTCACCATCTTGTTTTGAAGAAAATAGGGGTGGGGCAAAATCCGATGTCAATAGTGATTTTGTAAAAACACGGGTTTTACAGCTGTGACTAGGCCATAGTTGTTATTAATGAAAATAACTCAGAGTCGCCGCTTGACATAATTCTCGGTGTGCCAAGTCACCATCGAAAAAATTATTTGTGAAAATGCCTCGGGTGCGGAGACCGGGTTTTGTTTGATAAAAAAGACTCGGTTTTTGTTTGGTCTGAGATTTTAGAAAAGAAAAGGTTCGGTAATTCACTGTTATGTGTAGGGAAGCCAGAGCACCCTACCCCGCCCTTTCGGCACTCGGAACAGACTTTTTCAACATGAGTAAATGAAAACTTGTGACAACATACATACAAACAATAAAAAAAGATAGTCTGTCTGAAAATGAACTGTATTACTTTGTATGAGACTTTTACAAAAGAATGGGGAATATATATATAAAAATAAGATTTGGACCGATCCCGGTCTCAGGGCTGCCTACGTATCTCCAGTCTTAGGAGAATCAGGTCATCGCGTAGTTCAAATGGGTGACAAGGTTTTATTTGGCACCGAGTCGTCATCCGGCTATCCACGTCTTCTCTGGCCTCAAGAGAAATCAGGTCTCGTGTAGTTCCGACCGAAAGCTGAAGTTCTAGAAAAGTTAACAATCGCTGGAGATTCGCACCAGCGGGATATGGAGGCGTTTCTACCGTACACGGAGGACATCATCAGACTCCGACGGTGACAAAAGCTGGGGATACATATAGTGCAAAAACTCCAGGACATCTCTGGAAGATTCCGAGACTCGAGACGGGCCAGGACTGACTACACGACTCAATAGGGAAAGTATTGAAAAATAGGTTTCCGGGGGCGCCAATAGTCAATGGGGGTCCCGGGACATTATTTAGATGGCTACATGACCGAAAATAGGTTTGGAACGCAGTTTGCACGCGCCGTATGAAAAGTTGTAAAACTCTCGTTCGGACTCGTTAAGGGCCGACGGCGGGCCCCGGGATGTATCCGGTACGATTTTGAAGAGCAAAAGTGATCATAAAAAAAATGATAGTTTTTATAGTAAAAAGTTATAAAAATCTCGTCCGGACCCATTAAGGGTCGACGGCAAGCCCCGAGATGTATCTGATACGATTTTTAGATGGTAAAAGTAAGCACAGTTGACACAATTGATTTCATAGTAAAAAGTTAAATTTTGCAGCCCGGGGATGCAAAATGGTCCCGGGCATGTCTCGGGTCTTTCCCGGTAAAGTTTGTATATCGAAAATAGGTTTTCGAGGTTCGAGGGGTATCTTGGTAAAAATTAGTAAAAACTGATCTTGGGGGTTCGGATGACTGTCGGCGGGCCCCGGGTGATTCATGGGTCAAATCCGTAGGGTGGACTGACTCTGGGCATAGTGGAAGGGTATTTTGGTAATTTGGACATGGAGCTGAACATGGGGGCAACACATGGGTATTTTGATAATTTTGACATGGAGGTAACCCTAGGATAGACTCGAGGGTATTTTGGTAATTTTGGAGAGAACCTGATTGCGGATCCGAAACAAAGTCAAGACGGACCCTACGACTCCTTGGCATGCTGGACATTATCTGAAAATGCACACAGAATACAGTGTAAATGATATGGGTGATGAAAATGGTCCGGCTTTTCGGAGCTCGCGGACAGCATAACTAGGTGCCCTAAGACAGGTCTGCGATAGGGACATATAAATGACTATGATTGAAATGAGACTATTCCCGGGATTTAATCCCGATGCTTTGTTTTTGGATGTTTTGTACGTCTGCCTAGACGTCTAGTCAAATCAAGGTTATAGCGATCTCAGAAGATACAGAAAAGACCCAGAGGTGATGGTAGAGCCACACAATGGACCCGTTTGAAGTACCAAACCCCTTTGACGCGTACGCCATCGTGACAGTCTTTTTGGTATTCCTTGTCGCAAAACCCTAATGAGACTGACGCGGTGCACAACGACAGTGTACGTTTATTCTTAGATATATTTCATGGATATCTAGACTGACTGAGTATGAATATGATGTATAAAGATGTCTGGTTTGGACGTGGGGCTTGCCCGAACAGTTGTCGGGCCAGTGCAGTTCTAAATATGAAAACTACATGCTGAAAAGCAACTAAATAACGGTTGATATTTGAATTCACTTACAGACTCCTGGTTAGAGCCTCGGGTAGAGAATTAGACGTATAAAGTTGCCCAGAAAATTGGCTATAGCCTCCGGCAGAAACTTCTTGATTTTGAGCCGGGAATCGGGCAGTGTAATGGCAGGACTGGAAGATCTGGAGTCGGAACTCGGACAGAGCTACCGCTAAGCCCTGACTACCAGTAGTTCTACTCAGGAAAAACCGGCAGAGCTTCCGCGTAGTATCTATATCCCGGGATTCCACCTGGGGAATCCGGCAAAGCTTTGGCACAACTCTGACTACCGAGGTTCCTTTCTAAGAAACCCGACAGAGCTACCGCCTATGCTAAACACCCGAACCTGCTCACTAACTGGTCCAGAGGTGACCAAAGAATTCTCAAACTGGTCCTAGAAGTGACCCGAGAATTCATCACGAGACTCAGAGAGGTGGAAGAGGTGCCCTGGATGAAGAATGGCTTTTGATATTTATATGGGGGTAGGAGTCCATAGTTTAGGCGCCTAGGTGATGTGGAGGGCAGCCATTGGCTGCCCTAGGGTAGGCGCCTATTCTATAGAGCCTAGGGATTTGCACCACTTTGCGCGGTGCAGTCCCGGCTTGATCGTGCTCGCGTATGGTTCTTTGATCCAACAACGTCCATGGAGGTATCCCCAGGGTTTTTAGTTGTTCTGAGCATCGTGGCGATGTCCGTTTTCCAAATTATGCTCCGAAGATTGAGAAATGTGACCGCCCGGCTTTCGGCTGAATTGGAGCGTTGTAAGCGATCGGACGACCAAACGAAGCCCGATTGTCCCGAAATTTTACAAGGAACTTCAGTAAGGTTAGAAATGAATTATCAACGGTGTTGACGGTGTTGATCTTGAAAATTGGGCCTTGATGTCCATGATCATGGAATCGGCCATCTCGGGAAACGCGGTGTCCTCGGAAATATCAAACGGGCTCAGAATCGCCCGATACTTGACGTGAGACTTACTTTCATCACGTCAAGCTTAAATATGAAGTTTGGTGAGATTTGGAGTTGTACAGATCCTGGATCTTTTGGCCCTGTTCGTCGGTTTCTACAGGGTAAAGGGCGCAGGGAGAGTAATGGTTCAACGGTCAATCGTTGTCCGATCTTGAAGCGACTTGAACCAGTCACTTTGTACTTTTCATGGGGAATTCAAATGTTTTCGAAATCAGCGCAAACCTGCCGATTCAACTGCTAGGAACTTCAACTAGTCAGTTTTTCAATTCATGCAGTAAAGCCGAAGTTGTCAAGCAAGAACATCTAACTAAAAGTGAAAGTAATCCACACCTTTTGTTATAGACTTCGTTTCAATCCTTCAAATATATCCCTTGTCCCAGATTCTTAGTTCTCTAGCAGGGTTCTACATGTATTGCGGTTGATTTGTTTCTTAACGCCAAAACTAATGAGTCACTTTCATGAAAATCCATTCATTCCAGCCTTAGATTTATTTCTTTACATGGTGGTTTTCCTTTTAATTGGTGTAGCTACAAGTAGAAAGTGCTGCAATGCTACTTCCTTGACGAGAAAGATCATTCAACAAAAAGTGAAATTAATCCTCACCTAACGTCATTGGCTACTCTTAATTCCTTCAATATTCCCCTTGTTCCTTACTCTTAGTTTTCCTAGGTGTCCTCTTTTTTGTGTTCGATTTGTTGGTCCTTTTTTCTTATTCATGGTGATATGAGTCCTTTGTAGCTTTTTGTATGCTTATTCTTTGTGTTTATAATTCTGTTATCTTCCTATCTTTGCAAAAGACTAGATTCTTATGATGATCTTTTTGTAATTTGGTGCTGTGAGATCAAAGGATGGTGGTCCATGTTCCTATAATAAGCAAGTTGATTGAGCTGTGGTGTTGTTCTTGGTTTTTATATCAGAAAAGTTTTAATGTTAATAGATGAGTAACTTTAGCCCATTTACATGAGTTTTTTTTTTTGTCAATACCTAGTCATCCAGCCTTTTTTTTAGTTATTAGTACAACAAATTGGGTTAAGTAACACAGGGGTTGTGCCTTTCCAATCCTTGTTTCATTTCTTTTGAGGCTCTTTTTGGACTTCCATCTTGTTTTCATCTTTAAAATCTGGCTGATCAGGGTTCTTCTGTTAAGCAAACCATCTCATGGATAAACTTTGTTTAACATTATAAGACTCATGAGCAGGAAAGGAAGAAGACTCTGACAGCCGGAGCAAAGCATCCTTTGGACTCTCATATGGACATATCAGTCGTGAAAATATCTGGGCAACTGCTGGGGAGATTAATCGGCCCTAGAAAGAACACGGTGGGGTAAACAGTTCATGTAGTTGCCCCAAATAGTTGGATTAAGGTTTGTCAATTTGGATATCATAACACTGAAGCATGTTGTAACAAAGCCAGATTCAATGGATACGACCATAATGCATTTTGGCTCTTCGCTCAAGGATGTCGACTTTAGTGTTCGTCCAACCTTTCTGATGATGATGCTCAATTCAACAAAGGCTCATTTCTTATTTGTAGCGGCCGGGCTCACCATGGACCGTTTGGCCCCCTACCCACTGCGAGGTTCACCCCAGTTGACCCTAAGCGACGATAGCTGGCGTTGTAACGTGCGGCCGAGACTGCGCCCCTGTGAGAGCACGGTCGCATGATGCCATGGACACAGCCCGAGCACAGGGCGCGGTAGGGTGCGGAACGGCACCCAGCCCGTCCTCGGTAGAGGGTAGCGCTCAGGGGAACCCCTGGCAGCCTCACCGAGGCAATGCCGAGGGCATTGGGCTCGGGCGGTTTATAACCTCGACCTTATGAGTGCAGGACGGACTGCACTAGGGCTCGGCACCGAGCGTCCCCGACAACCTGCAACGAGCATTTATGACACCCACCTACTAGTCAAAGGGCTACGCCTGCAGCATCACGTGGTTACCCGGTGGCTTCTCCCACACGAGTTGGCTCAGTGAATGACAGATGTGACGTGAGCCAAATCCCAGTGCTCGGGGGTGGGCGAGGTATAAATGCTTGCTCAGAACCATCCGTGATGGGACTTGAGTGACAGGAGTGGGTAGCACGCGTGAGCTACCGGAGGGGCGTGGGAGGTACGCCCCACAGAGCCTATAAGTACTCCACTCACCTACCGTATTAAAGGCGGTCTCTCTCCTCATTAAACACTCTTTTAACTCACTTTCTCTCTCTACATTTATCACTCTCATCGTCTTCTCCGGTGACTTACTAGGCCGTCGGAGTGCCATCCCGGACAACCACCGTCCGGGCTAGGCACTAACACAGTTGTTCAGTGTGCAGGTTGTTTGCTCCGGACAAAGGCTAGGATCTCGGCGAGGCTATAGTAGCTCTCCTCTACCTTCAACACCCAGGACGGTCCAAAGAGGCCATTCCGGCAAAGAATCCCCCATAATTGGCGACTCCACTGGGGACCACTTGTTGTCCTTCCCAGCCTCTATTTTCACTCTAGTGGTGGTTCTTCCCTCACTTAGACCTCTTCTTACCTCTAACCATGACTGACCTCACTTTGGGTCTGGATGCCTTTGACGCCGATGGTAACTTCACTAGGGGTGAAAATCGGTCGGTTCGGTTCGGTTTTTTAGGTGTTCAGGACCGAACCGATCGGTTCGGGGTAATTTTTCCAGAAACCGACCCCGACCGAAAAAAACAATGGACCGAATCGGTTCGGTTTTTGTCGGTTTTTCGGTCCGGCGTTATTCTCTTTTTTCCCTTGCTACTTACACTGCCCAATGGGATGTGGGTGGGTCTCCAAATGCAAGAATGGATTAAACCCTAGCTCTTGCTTCCAAACCCAACCGAAATAAGCTCTCCCACGGTGGATCCAAAGAAACCTGGACTTCAAAATGCGTGTAGAAGATGTATTAGAGATTGGATCTTGCAATGGTGGAGTGAGGGAGGAGGATTTGTGTTGGAACTTTGGGGAAAATTTTGAGAGAGGATAGAGGAGATGACCGGCCTTGTAGAGAGAAGGAGAGAGTTATATTTTGATCAAAAAACTGACCCTAACCCCTCATTATATGCCTCCCTAATTGCACTCACACCTCTCGTGTTTCATATGAGTTTTAAATCCACCCAAGTGCAATTGTCAACTCCACATTGGCCCCACGTAACATTATTTTAATTTCCTCACATTCCCCAACATTATTTCCGAAAAATTGTTTAAAAACACGGGTCCTTACATGGGAGAATGTAATAACTTTGGAACCCTTAAAAAGAGTTCTAAATATAGCTATCATTATAGGATTTTCAGATTTAGGGGAAACAAGAAATAGTTGAGGAGTGGAAGGCTTTTGGCCATGTGGGGGAGTAGAAGAGTTTGATGGGTAGTTCAAAAGCTTTATTGATGGCTCATGGTAGATGCAAGACTAAAATAAATAAATGTGTGTGTGTGTGTGTGATACGTATCAAGGGTCCGGTTCAGTTTGAACCACAGTTTGCAATTATAAAACCAAGGACCGAACTATAATATACGGTTCTCATTTTTTTAAAACCAAAACCAATCCATTAAACCATAGAACCAATCCAAATAAATCGGTTTGGTTCGATAGGTACGGTTTCACGATTTTTTCTGTTTTATGGTACACCCCTTGTATTTTTACCAGAAATAATTGATATTTGACTGTATTATAAAGAATGGCCCTAACAGAAAAATTGAGTCAAATTTTGTAAAACACAACTAAATTTCTCACATTTTACGGAATGCCTTCGACAGAACCCTATGGAGAGAACATGAATTTACGTAAGCGACCACAAGTGATCAGGATTTATAAACTATCGAACTTGAATTTGAGCTTAACATGAAGGATCTCATGACACCCAAGGGCGGAGGGAGCCAGGTACCCCACTTGATCTCTCACAAGGGCATGTGACAATTTGGGACATTTGCCTTATCATGTGTCGGGCACATTTTAACAAAACCCATATAAGAAATAAGCACATTAAAGGGTAGAAATAAAGAAAGGAAAATCCTCTACACGCAGGCACAGAGATTCGAACTTCTAACCTCCTAATGAGATGCAAGAGCCCTGACTAACTGAGCTAGCTCCAGTTGGTTATGCAGGATGAGATTTGGATGGATTAAATAATAAGGGACATATGATGGGCTTTCTGTCAAAGTGTCACTTTTTTTCAAACTAATTGGACAACTAGCCTACTTTTCAAACATATTTTTAAAATGGGTCTTGTTAACGTGTGCCTAATAGGCACACGTTAAGCACGCAAACAAACAAAAAAAACACACACTCCAATATACCTTTTACACTTTTCAATACACTTTCACATATCCTCATACACTTTTCACATATTTCAATACACTTTTTCAACATTGTGCCTATTGGGCACACGTTAGCATATTCCTTTAAAAATAGCACATAGTGCATTCTGAAAATGCGCTATAAACATTAAGTGCCAACTCAGCACGCCAGGTCAGCAGGCTTCGTGTGTAAACTATACTGCATTTCCCAAATGCATTATGCTTATAACGCGTTTCCAAAATGCATTATTAGGGTTTACTACTATCGCGCATATTGAGAATGCAGTATGCGCATTTCTAACATAAATCAAAACATTTGATTTTCGTGCAAAGGCTATCACAATATTTAAAGTTCGTGGCGTTTCAACATTTGAAGTTTGTTGCCCTACTTCCACAATGCATTCGTTTGTTGAACTTTTACACTTTTCGTCTAACGATTTGATTTTAACTGAAAGACTTAAAGCTTACCTTAATCTCTGAAATTGCTCCATTTTTTTTTTGTTTTTTTCTTGGTATTCATAGTATTAGATTTAATTTAGTTGAAATAGGTACGCCATGAAACGTGTAACCTTTGTTTGTTTTTAGAAAGACAAAACCAAACATCATAAAAAATTTGGTGACAAAGTACAAAATTTATAATATTAGGGGAAAGTAAAATGAAAACAAACAAGTTGATATCCTCCCATAGATAGATCAATGTGCAGGTACATTGGTACTAAAATTGAACATGGTGGTCAATGCAATTGATTAAAAGTCTCAACCCTCACATACATAAATGAAATGAGATTACATATTTTATGAACTACATGATTACATATTTAATGAAATGAGATTACATATTTGACACAAGAATCACTCAAAACGGTCGAGGAATGACCCCGATAATGCAGCCCGAAGTTGCTTGAATAGGAACTTTTTTTTTTTCCAAACAGGTCACGGTGCCTATTAAAACATCATTTTTGTCCTTCTTCCGGTCGTTTTTAAGCTAACATTTGCTGATCAAAGCTGTAGAGGGTTCAAAGGTCTTCATGTTTGGCACAAGAATCACTCAAAACGGTCGAGGAATGACCCCGATAATGCAACCCGAAGTTGCTTTGACAATTTTTTTCTCCAATTGTTGGTAGATCAAAGTGTAGCTAACTTAGAGCAGATTGGGAATACGGTCAACGGTCAATGGTCAACGTATCCGACACGCCGTGTCCGATACGTGTCCACCAATAGCCTTTGCACGAAAATCAAATGTTTTGATTTCTGTTAGAAACGCGATAATGCATTCTCAATATGCGCGATAGTAGAAAACCCTAATAATGCATTTTGGAAACGCGTTATAAGCATAAATGCATTTTGGAAATGCACTATAGTTTAGACACGCAGCCCGCTGACCTGGCATGTTGAGTTGGCACTTAACGTTTATAGCGCATTTTCAGAATGCACTATGTGCTATTTTTAAAATATGTTTGAAAAGTAGGCTAGTTGTCCAATTAGTTTGAAAAAAAGTGACATTTCGACAAAAAAGACCCCACATATGATAGTAGTGGATTAAATAGTAAGGTATATAAGATAGTAAGGGTGATACTGTAAGTTACTCAATCACTTTAACAGAGACGGTCAGACAGGCGACGGCGTTAGCAACAGAGACCATTTAAAAGTAAAATTAGAACAGTGGGAAAATATCTTCAATTGGGAAAATAAGAAAACTACAGCCCGAAAATCTCACTCATTGCCATTCTTTTTTTTCAAACACAAACAAGAGGCAGGAAAATGTGAAAAAATGTCAATAAGCCAAAACTAATCTCATTGAACGATCAATCTTAACAAAAGTGAGGCCTCTCAAAATTGGTCGCCCATGATATTGGATGTCAGTCAAACGCCATAACGAATCTTACCAAAATGTTCACAAGTACAAAGCAATGGCCTATTAGGCTATTACCCAGCGGACAAAATTTGAAGCTAAACACGCAAAGCAGCACACTGGGATGGACTTCAGACGAAAATGTCTCTCTAAGACACATATAAACCAAAAATCAAACTCTATTTGTCGATTCTATGAAATAGTCCATTGTCCTGTGAACTATCTTTTGTAGCTTCTTTCAAACACAGCATGAAATTGAAAGCAAAATGAGTACAGGCAGAGGGATGTAAAAGGAAGAATCCAAAACCTGCCATCACCTATACTGAAATACTGTGAATTCTTGTATACTCGTAGGGAAAAGGATCGGTGCCCTGACCAAAACCTCAAAAGTGAAGAACTGCAAACTGGGTTTCAGATGCTGGGTGGAATTTATCCTTTCAATTAAGTCATCTAACATTTTGTCGAGTCTTGATCATTCGTTTGAGAGTTGCAAGCCAGAAATTGCACTCATCCCAGTCACTAGTTGTCAGTTGCACCTGTAAGAGAGAATCAACAAAGGATCACAAGAAAATCCTCCAAAAAAACTATATAAAAAAAATAAAAAAAAAAGATAAAATAACTACTCCTATCCCAGTTATCCCTTTTATGACAGTTGTGCTCTTTAATTGAATCAACAAAAATATTTTATTGTGACAACTTTTTCATTTTAACAAACCAAACAGTCTCAATGAGTTAATGTAGACAGTTTTCAAAAACACTGAAAACAAAGAGTAAACAAGAAAATATTGACAATTTTTCAAGATTTCCAAAACGTGAAAATGGACAAACAAATTGGGATAAATGGAAACAAAAAGGTGCACTGTGAAATCTCACTCTCAATTGCAGTTACTTCTTCCCAGAAGAAAGATTTGGGCAGGAATAGTGTACCTGGATTTGGAGGGCAGTGGTGAAGTCATCATTATCCAAAGCCTGGCAGAGCTGAACAAGCTTTTCAGCGGCATTTTTGGATATGTCCCCGCTGTTAAGTTTGGCAAACAAGGCACCGATTTTCCTCGAGTTGTCTTCTGTTTCCCGCCGCTTAGCTGGATTTGCACGTGAACCTCCTAGTGCTTCTGATGTCTCATTGAAAAGTCTCACCAAAGTTGTGACAACAGGCCTTTGCTGGACTGGAACACATAATTCACAAACCAGTAAATACACAAGTAAATTAACAAGATGACAAACTTAAAAGCATTTCCAAGACGAACTGCCCGGCATAAAGATACATATGAAGAAAGAGAACAAAAACACAGACAAAAGAGCACAAAGATGTAAAAATAACAACAATGAATGTAACCTTACGGAAAAATTTTACAAAAGAATTTTTTCACACGAGAAAAAAAAGCAAGTAGATTTCAAATTTAGTCCTTTGGCTTTGCGTGGCTCATAAGACTGCTGAAACAGCCGAATAAGCTTTTATAAGGTCATAAATTAACATCCAATAATGATTTCTGTACGAACCCAGCACACAGGCTGTACTAGCAACTGAGACAGAGCCATCTTTTGTGCCTAGACAGTGCCAATATCCTCCCCCACCTAGGTTTGTACATGTAACATCATTAAAGGAGAAATAATCCTTCAACCAAACCAGTTTTCAAGTATTAGGATTCAGAATAATTGCCAATTCACTGCTGCTTTACAATGCCCAGTGAAGAACCAGTACGGGCATGGCACACCAGTACGGCAGTACCGTATGTTAAAGGTACAAGGATATGGCAAAACCTCAATAAACATTTAAAGGATATGGCTTAGGTTCGGCACGCCTTCAATTTACATTTGCAATCATGAAAAATGTATTTTACATATATCATAAAACTAAAATAGTACTTCAGCACCAAATTCAAGAGTATTTCATATTGATCTTCTTAATATGTCGAAGTTCCAGCGTTCATCTACGGTTTTATGCATTCTCTAAAAGGTTTAAGCAATGTACCTTAATTTTAAACGAGAACTCATCCTCTCTTATTTAAATTTGGTAGTTTACTAATATCTATTTATTGTTATTTATCCTAATTAAAATCATTCATGTGTTTTTAAATATTGTGCAATGTCACTCCAAAGAGAAGCAATGTCTTCTTCATTCATGGAAGTCCTACCTCCACTTACTAAACTTAAAACTTTCAATACTCTATTTTTTTTCTTTGTAGGTACTTGAAATTAGATTTTTTGGGAAAAATATAGTAAGAAAACATAGAAAAATATAAAGTAAGAATTTAAAGGGGAAAAAACTTGATAGTACTAGTAACAAAATCAAAAAAGAAAAAGGCATACGAAAGCCGTACCCAACCCATATCTAACGTGTACATGCGTCGTACCCGCATACCAAAACGCACCCGATATGTATTTGGAGTACCAGGTACCTACTTTTCCATAACAAAGCCGTACTAGTACTCGATACTTGCATGCCAACATTTTTTGAGCACCTGTGCTTCTTAGGCAATGACACAATCAATTTAATATGAAAACAAATAGATTCCTCCGACTTCCAAGCCAACCACTCCACCTTCCTAATTCTTTTAACTTGACCTCAAGCAAATTACCATACAATTCATTTCTTCTCCTGACAGGTCAATGAAAAGGAGAGGGGAACCTTTATCTAAGGGACAAAATTATATTTGCACTGGACAACTTGATCAGGAGAATCATCAATGCATCCTTCACCAATAATTGATTCTTAAGACTTTTAAAGTACTTGTTGGAATCCTTAAGGAGTAATAATATTGTTTCTTTAGGTGTTATGCATCATCGATGCCCTAAATTGTGAATGAAGTAACCAAGGTAATGAGCACAGATATTGAATCGGGTCCCTAGACCTGCCCTCTTTCATGCCTTACTCCTTTAATTTGGGGGCATAGTTCATGGCATAACATCCCTTGAGTTCCTCAGATTTCGGAGGGCATATGGCGGCTGCTATTCGTCCATATATTACCAAAAATTAAGTCTACCTCCAGTCCTCCCTGCACATACCCCCTTTGATTGGGGATTACATGGGTACATGTTGTTACAATGAACCAGATATGAAATGTTTCAAACAGGCAGCACAGGCTACACAAAAGCCAAAGTACAAGTCAGGGGAAAAAAAAAGTTTGGCCGTTTCATTTTTCAATACAGATAAACCATTTTTAGAGGTTTTCCAACTGTTATTTTTCTCTGAATGAGAAAAAAAAAAAAAAAAAGGACTCTTCACAAGCCCCAGCTCCCAAAAACCCATTACCCTGAAGAGAATTAATTGTATTCCAACAATTGAAGAAGGCATTCAAGACCGGAAGCTGCCACCTTTTCCATTGGTAGGGGACCAAAATATTAGAGAAAGCAGTAAAAAAGGCCAACCATTTCGCCTTCACGAACTTTCAAGAAAAGTAGGCATCTGAAAGCTCCATAGCTTATCAACTCGAAACAAAATTGACAGCATCAACCAAACAAAATAAAAGGAAGGACTAAAATGTGCAAAGTCCCAGGTACAATTCATAAATCTTGCAATCCCAATGACGACAAATAATATTACCGGGAACATTTGAAGTATCAGCCGTCTGTACTGTAGGTGGAGGAGTTGCAGGAGTTACGGCTGGTTGCAATTGCGCTGGCTGAGTAGGGCTGGATGGCTGTGTTGGACCCATCCCAGGTCTTTGAATTCCCGGATTCGTACTCGGCATATATCCCATAGATGCTGGGTTTGGAGCCAAAACCTGTGGCATCTTATGCCCAGGAACTGGACCAGCTTGAGATGGAATAGGGCCAAGCGAACCACCGCCATGAAGTCCAGATTGATAACTAGGGTTTCCAGTCCCCTTCAACAAATATAAGCAGTAAATTTTTGTACAACACAATAGAAAAACTTGAAAAATATTCAAAGCAATAAAATGAAAATAAAGAAAAACCACATATGTACCGGATACAACTGAGAACCCAATGTGGGTGCCTGGTATTGCCCCACATTTTTCAACGCAGCAGGAGTTGCAGGGGTGAATGGTATTACTGGAGGCTGAGTGGTACCAGGAGATGGAGTAAAGTTCATCTGATATAATAAAATCCAAAAAATTAAAAGCAAATATATTACATTAAGAAAGCAATATATACAAGAATTAAGATTGCAGATCCAATTTCTTTCTGGATTTTAGAAGATCTAAGACCGAATCAGGCACTTTAATGCAGCCAATTTGTCAGTATAACAAGCAAATGTTTTCCAAACCAATTACAAAGACTTATAAGCTACACACTAACTATGTACAAGACAAATTAATTCCTTGTGGAAACGATATCAATAATACAAATACCTGGGGAACTTGAGGTGCCTGAGATGGAATAAACATTTGAGGATTTGGTGCTGACTGAACTTGAGGTGCCTGGGATGGAATAAACATTTGGGGATTTGGTGCTGACTGATACGGGGCAGGAGCACCATATCCTCCCATGTACGAAGGACCAAATGATGGCTGGTAGTTTCCACCATAAGGACTGCCTGAAACACTTTGCTGCCATTGAGATGGTGCTGTTTCCTACGCAAAAAACAGAAACAATAGACCACTCAGAAGTATCACTATAAGCAAACCAGAATATTCTTTGGTTAGATGGCTGCTGCAACAGAAATAGATCTCAAACTGAAAATGCACAAGATTAAGCACCTGATAATAATGTCCAGAAGATTCTACCGTGCCAAAACTGGATTGATCAGCACCATATGTGGTTCCAGGTTGTGACTGAGAGTTTTCTAAAGCACTAGACTTGGGTACTTCTTTCTCTGCGCAACAGTGAGAGAGAATTCTCAGCTAGCAGTAAAGCTGCTGCAACATAGTCCTTACTCCTTACAAGTGAACTAAATTAATATCTTCATGGTATATACAACAAAGCAATGAATTTGTTCCTTTTCTCCCTGGATATAAGAGATTCACTAACTTGAAAAACTGAGCTTCCAGTTTGTAGATATCTTTCTAGATGAAGCACGTGAGGAAGAAAATTAACTAAAAAAATGCCAAGTACATCCTGGAAGTATGAAGCAAAAGCACAAACCAATTTCTGTTGACCGCACAATACGATCTTGTAAAATCATAAGCTCAGGAGACAATTCGTCAGTTCCCATTAGTTTTAAGTACTCCATTGCTGTAGTTAAAATCCCTTGACTGGCCAATATTTCAGCATATTTCTCAACGAGCTTGCGCAAAGAAGCGCTAAATTGCTTCTGCCCAGTTGCCAAAGCGAGGACTATAGTCTTTTCCATTAAATCCTAACATAGGAAGCATAAAATTAACAACTCTCAAAGCTAGAATAAACATGTTTATAAAGACATTGAGAGGTAAAGTGCATACCTGAAGGTGATCAACATATGATCTCCCCGCGTACTCTGAAGTCAGACTCCGCGACCATATTTCCACTGTCTTGTCAATATTTCCAGCACATATATAACAAAGCGTCGCAGGTAGTGTATTACCAACAGCCATGAGCCTAGAAGCAAGTGAGTCACAAAGCGAACTCCACTCCTCTCCCTGTGCAAACTGTTCATGGATGAAAACTGAGATCATTGACATGAACACTTTACTCAAAACAATGGAAAGGGTAATGCTATCCTCCTTATGTTTGCGGGAAAAACAGTAGCCAAAACCAAATTAAGGAGAGCTTATCCTACAAAATTGCGGGTATTCTTCATTTCAAAATCATTAAGGACTACTGGCCTAGCCATAATTTCGACCAAAACTTCCACTTCAAAAGGCAAGAATTTATAAACATTCAAGCATCAGTCGCAGCAGATGTGGCTAAAATCTTAGACTCGGGGTTTTTCAAGTTCCCTCATCCAAGCAAGAGGAACTTATATTGTCAATCATCACAGTTGAAGATAGAAAGTAGGGTACAAAAAGCATTAAAAGACTGGTAGCAAGGTGAATCTCCCTTCCCAACAAAGAAGGATTTTAAAAAAAATAGCACGAGTGACGAAAAATAATTTATCATTGCATTTGAGTTTACGTGACAGTATCATATAAGCTATATTTTGAAATGACATTCCACCATAATTAAAAAGTATAATTTCACCCTTCTATGTTGAGGAACTTACTGTACACAGTAGAGCAAGTGTTTCTTTCCAGGATTTTAGGGGCCTGGTGTTGACAAGACTAGCGAGATCATTGTTGACCATTGCAGAAACAACCTGGTGAAAAACCATGCAATGATAAGTAGAATCCTGGTAATACATTGTGCAATTCCATAGTAAACAGGATGGTCTTGATATATACAAATAAGAGTAAATGTCATGATTACAAGTGATGCAAGAAATAATACGTTGACGATTTCCAAGAAAACTAAGTTTTGGCTACCTTTAAGTAAGGAGAACGACTCATCTTAAGGTACTGATCGCGCGTGCTCTCCCACAAGGAACCACCACCAACATGAGCAATAACTAGAGCATCAGCCATTTTCTTTGCACCTATACAATGAGCAACTGCACCTTTGTAGTCCCCAACAACCAATGCACATTGAATAGCATCATCGAAGGATGGGTCATCACTTTCCTCTTGTCCATCCATTTCTTGTTGCATTTCTTCCACAATTGGAACTGAACCACCAACATTAAAGCTATCCCCAGAATCCGATACAGGTGTTTCAGCTTTAGGACTCGGAAGATTATTAAAAAAATCTTCCCCATTATCATACAGGTTGGTAGTTTTATCCGAAACATTTTCTTCCTTATCCGCTACTTTATCTTCAAGACCAAGAGCACTTACTTCCCGAGAAAGTTCATCTTCCATGGTATCTTTTGCTTCATAAGGTAGGCTGAAACCAAAATGGGTTAGCAGTTTTGTCCTCGCTGTCCCGTCATCTTCAAACATGACCTTCAAGAAGCCCCATGTTTCTCTGTCATCCTCAGATCTGCCCAGACATTCAGTACACACCAAAATTTCTCATAATGTTAGTCCTGTAAGAATGAAAGAAAAGGAAAAGAATCCGTTCCTTCTTACTGGAAACATACTCAGACTCTTGACTTTTCGTATCACATAAAAGCCTCAATGAAGATCTGTCTCTATTATGTATTGCAGCTTCAAATTCAGAGGAGCGGCGAACCAAACTGTGTTCTGCAACTAAGTTATGCACGTAAACCTGGGAAGAGTGAAGGTGATGATGACTAAATAAAGGCCAAGGAAACCAAGTAGCACAGAACAACCAATTCAGCATACCTCAGACGCTCCAGCTGGAGAATCCATTGAGCAAAATGAAACAAGCTTGCCTCCAAAACCAAAAGACACCCCTGCTTTAGATTTGCACCATTTTGGAGCTCTCACCAGTGCTGCACAAGATGGGCAAACAATTAGAAGGAAAAAAAACAGAAAGAAATGAGGGTAAAGATCCATAGAACACAAATAAAATCTCGGGAAAAAAACACTTCGAACCCCCTGTTGTTTTGGCCCTGGTTTCACCCCTCACCTTTGATTATGAGCACATAATCACACCCTCTGGTTGTTGGACCGATGTGCATCGTGGAGACTGGGTATGTTTGTTATGCCTTTCATGACTCGTTTAGGAATGAATGAATTCATGGGGATTTCAATTTTCAAACGTTCATCATCATTTCTTTCTTTAGGTCACAAGGACAAATGACTGATATAATTACAAGTTTGAATCTGTTCATTTGAAATCTGGGCTCTTCCACATCTTCATTTTCACTTGTTTTTTTCTATTTACTCTGAGCACCAGAGCATTCGAAGGGCGTCTGAAGATTCGATTTATGGGGACGAAGCGCAAGCGAGAATACCAGCTTGAGTACAGAGTTCCTCTACTCAATCCTTTTCCTTCTTGCTGCTGGATATGGCTCATTACCAGCAGGGTTCTGGGTTCCAAACTGAACACTACTCCACCTCCCCATTTGTGGTGTAGGTAGTGGTTCTGTTCCGTTCGATCAAAAAGAAGGAACACGGTGCCTGTTTTGTCCGGATTTCCAGGGAAAAAATTCTCAAACCCTTCTTTCTAAATTCATCGATATCGAATCTATCAAGCAAACTTCTAACCCGTGGACTCCCTTGGAAAATATCGGCACAAATGTAAACGAGGTGCTCTACCTAACTGAGTCGTACAACAGGAAAAAATGCTAACTGAACTTGTGAATTGACCTTAATAACCTCGTATAACAGGAACGAATGCTAACGGAACTGGTGAATTGACCTTTAATAACCTCATCTTTCCTCTCACACGTCCCCATTCACATAAAAAGGACACACATACACATATGGATGCATACATAAACATAGAGTAACTGGAATCTAAATCAGATCAGCTAAACTTGTACATGACCTTAATTAAATCACTCATTACCTGATTAAGGTATATACTAGTAACCATTCCAGAATACTTCCAACTTAGAACCCAAATTTTAATTATACCCTATTTATTCAAGTACATGCCTCTAAAACATGCATGTGTTAAGGCACATTGAAGAGTTTATGGCAGCTAGAGATAGAGATTCACAAAAATGCAAGACCGTTAAACTAAAACCAGAATCCAAGCTCAAAAAATGGTTAGAAGCTCATCCAAGTCAAAACCACAAAAAAGCCTAAAACCCCTACGCCTAGTAAAAACCAAAGGTTGGATTGGCCATTTGTTAATGTCATTCAGCTATAAGTAAATATCCTTCTATATCTAAGGATATTTATCTAAGGTAAGGGCTTCATCCGAGCACTTTTTCATAAAACTTTATCTACGGCCTGTGTGAAAACCTGCTCGGATGAACCCAATCATTTTTTTGGTGATTCCTTGTGGGTACCCTTAAAAATGCGTTTTAAACACATTAAACGGTTCGGATCATCAAAATTCGATCAGGAAATGGTAGGTCCGCATTTAACTAAAATAAGGTAGTCCTTGCTAGATCGGGATTGTATATATATATATATATATATACAAGGAGCTTACAATAAGAGCCCCTTATTGAACTTACCATAAGGACCTCCCATTTCCGGATCAAATTTTGACGATCCAAACCACTCAATGTTTTTAAAACGTGTTTTTAAGGGCCCCGCGAGAAATCATAAAAAAAAAATACCCGGAAGGGCTTGATCCGATCAGTTTTCGATAAAAACATTATATATAACGTTTTTATCAAAAACTGATTGGATCAAGCCCTTCCAGATATTTTTCTTTTGTGATTTCTCGCGGGGCCCTTAAAAACACGTTTTAAAAACATTGAGCGGTTTGGATCGTCAAAATTAGGTCCGGAAACACGAAAATTGGCTAGGTCCGCATGGAAAAGTTCAATAAGGGGCCCTTATTGGAAGTTGATCCAATCATGATCTAATAAGGGATCCCTCACGGAAATTCCGTGCGAACCTCATGGATCGGGGTCGAATCTCGACAATCCGAACCGCTCAATGTGTTTAAAACGTGGTTTTAAGGGGCTAGCGTGAGGAATCGCCAAAAAAACATACTCGGAAGGACTTCATCCCAGCAGTTTTCGATAAACTGTATATGTACGGTTATTATGCTGCTCGGATGAAGCCCTTCTGGGTATTTATTTTTTGGTGATTCCTCACATTAGCCTAGGAAAACACGTTTTAACACATTGAGCGGTTCGGATAGTCGAAATTTGGTCTGGAAATTCGAAAACAGGGGTGGTCCGCACTGAGGGATGTGTGAGGGATCCCTCAAAAGATCATGACTGATTATATTATATGTAAATGTGATAGACACGTATGTACATATGTATGAAGATTGTTTCTAATCATTTTTCCATTAACTGTTCGTGAAGAATGGATGAGGGCGTTCAATTATGGCTTCAATAGGTTTGCAGTGCAAGAATGCGCAAGCATATAAATGTGCACATATATACACGAGAAGAAGAAGATGAGAAATGGAGGAGAAAAAATGGAGATGATAAATGTGTAGCATATACAACAGTTTCCGGTTCCAACATCTAATAAGTGTACATTACCTGAACCAAAATTACCCTCCTCAGTGCCAAATCGGCTACAACCCTGCAGGTAGAAGATAAAACCTCAACTGTTAATTATCAAAAAGCATTTACCATCAAGTCAACCAGACAGATCAGGGTCCTCAAAAATAGAATTCCAAAAGGGAGACAAACAAAATCCGAAAATAAAAAACTGAAAGCGGACTCCATGGAAGCCAAAAAAGAGCATGTGCAGCAATAACTCCATAAGGAGTTTTGAGGCAAAATAGAGAAGAAAATGAAAAAAAAAATAGAGTCCAGCAGCTTAGCAAAAACACTGTACGTCATGTATATTGCTACAGTGTCACGGTATTTATAGAGTGTCACTGTTCACCTCCAAAAATTATAAAAACTAGAGTCCAGCAGCTTAGCAAAAACACTATACGCCATGTATATTGCTATAGTGTCACGGTATTTATAGAGTGACACTGTTCACCTCCAAAAATTATTTTATCTCTCTCTCTCTCTCTCTCTCTCTCTCTCTCTCTCTCATCCATTTGTTTATTGTTTCTCTACTCTCTCCTCCAGTCCTCCGCTTCTCTCCGTTTCTGGGCTGCCGTGTAATAGAAAATCAATATTTTAGAGAAGAGAAGAAAAAAAAGTAGATAGACTGCTGGTGCTCCGGCCTAGTTAAAATAAAAAAAATTAAAAATTTCCATCTATTTTACCTACAACTGCTGCACATGCTCTAAGGATGCTATAATACTGCAAGCAATGAGGCATACATCCGGGATCCACTCAGAAATATTGAACTAATATTTCTCCAAAATACTTTGCAATGGGATGCAGATAAAAATATAAGCACCCAGCAGATTTCATGTCATCGCAGACAATAACTGGTTTAGTGGTAACCAAGCGCTGCATTACTATGAGTCGTAATTAAATGAATGATAACAAAAATATAACATCCATGATCATCAGGAGAACCAGATTACCCACCTTTGAAGTAGAAGAAAAAGAAAAGAAACGAAGACAAAAGGTGACATGACGTAAATATTAATCATTATCATGCAGCATGCAATGCAGGTAGATCAAGAGAGGCTTATGAAGAAATGGTAGAATATCCATTTCCCCATTCATAATTACTATGCAATACAAATATAAAATACCCAGATAAGTTAGATGCCTATCACACAACGAAGACAGTTAACCCAGGTCAGCTTTACCGTTCATATGTACATTCTCTGTCACTAATAATAAAGTAATTCCATTACATAGGCCAAATGTATAATTTGGAAACATGCAATGAATTCAAATGAGTGACAATGAACCGAGAGAATATACACTATCCGCCACACCCACCCCAACCAAACAAGAATTCAGTTATGTTAACGTGTTATAACATTTGTCGTGGTAGCTCTTGCAACCTATGTTACATGGACTCGGGTGCAGGCGGGAGTCCAAGCGTCGGAAAATCTTACGATACTGGGATAAGTGTCCCCTAATTGGGTGTGGGTACGGGGACACGTCGTGAACACTTGTCTTAGTATATATTGCATAACTTTTTTTTATTATGTATCTTAAATTATATTTAAAATGTATTTCATGTCCATGAGAAAGACTAGAAATATCGCTTTTCAATCAAATTTGGTATTCTTTTTCTGTAAATATCATGACAATAGAGGATCCAAGTGTCGAAAATGGATACGTGTGTCAGACACATCGACACGGGTACTTCAGCCAAAATGAAGGATCCATGTAACATAGGTTGCAACAAATGTTTTCCAGGCCCTAAAGCCCTACAAAACCCATAAGAACTTACCTCAATATTATAAATGCCAATTTTTCCATCAAAAGAAGATGCTGAAATAACCCCAGGTATCTTTGGATACCAGTGGACATCAAAATTCCAGTTGGTTCCTGCAGGCAATTCTGTGACAATCTGCAGCAAATTCCACAACAAACAGCGTAAGAAATAAGAGAAGCAAATTGGAATACCCAACCATTTCCCAGAACCAGAAGAAAGGAAAGGAAGGAGAAAAACTTCGAAACACACAAATCACAGGTAGAAGATAAATAAAATAGCTGTGGCACGTTCAAGTAGAGGGGCATTTTAACATTTTACTACAGGGGAAGAGGAGGGGGAAGAAAATAAGAAAATCCACTGAAAGGAGAAAAAATTTCCACACAGCCACCAATCACAGATAATAAACAATACAATTGCGGCACATTGACGTAGAGAAGACAATCACATTTACCACGGGGAAATAGGAGGGGAAAAGGTAAACAAAAAAACTGACTTATTACCCTACACGATTCACACATTTACAATAGGGGGAATAGTGTGTGTGTGTGTGTGGTTGTTGTGAGTAAAAACTCAACTGACATATTACTCTACCTCTCCAGAAACAGTATCCCAGCAAATAGTGCGATTATCTTTGGCGCAGGTAAGCAAATAGGAGCTATCACTTTGACACCATGACATCGCAATTACACCTACCAAAAGATATGCAAGAAACATCAGATAAAACAACAAAACCACAAGCATATTAAATGATTCTTGAATGATTAGAAAATAGAATGCAACAGTCCTAAAAGAAAAACTACTTAAATTAAGCATGTAAG
Source organism: Gaultheria prostrata (assembly GCA_036023075.1). NCBI lineage: Eukaryota > Viridiplantae > Streptophyta > Magnoliopsida > Ericales > Ericaceae > Gaultheria > Gaultheria prostrata. Next base: position 7,246 of record JAXBDA010001937.1, on the reverse strand, counting down.
GCTTCTCCTTAAATTTAGCCCAAAGTATCCCCAACCCATGATATACTACTGTAGAACATGAAATTCCGGAGCCTATTAAATAACATAGAATGCTACCAAGAAACATGAACAGTTTCCACAGCTTTGCTGATTCAAAAATCTCCAAACAATATTGAAGCTCCACTGTTTATTCCCTTTTTGTTCCCGTTTGAATCCTATATCATTGCCTTGACTATCTTCTTGACCTTACAGAAAGTGAAAATGCTTTTGCATGGGGGTGTATCTTAAAGGCTTTCTGTATGCTTAGACTTTTGGACTAACAAATTCTTCAAAGTACCATTCAATGACTCCACGTGTGTTCCAGCCTCCAGAGACAGAAAGGACAAGGGGTGAAAATATAACGGACGAAACTGAAAATAGTTTGGTTTGGTTTGGTTTATGTATGACGTTTGGTTCAGTTTTATTTTTAATGAAAATTTCATTTCGGTTTGGTTTTGGTTTTTCTCCGGGTTCAACCGACCACTGAACTGAACCGTTTCTTTTACACCTGAGGACATCTATGTTGCACAGACTCAGGTGCGGGTGTCGGGTGCGGATGTAGATCCAAGGATCGGATACCTAAAGTTTAAAAATCAAGGATACGTGGATAAGGATCCAAATTTAGATACGGGTGCGGCCGTGCGGGGATACGTTAAATGTTAATTTTTTATATATTTTAAAAAAATTTATATGAAAAAATAAATATTTTCTGCATTAAATATACATTTATATTTTTGCTTTTGTCATTAAAGATAATAAAAGGGGCTCATTTGTTGGGTCCAAGAAGTTTTGGGGTCTATCTTGTTATTTTGTTATAAATAGCAAAGGCAGAAATCTTGTCATTTTCTTTAAGCAGTCAAAAGACTTTACAAAAGCAGTCAAAGACCATCGTCGGTGAGAAAAGAAACACCGGCAGTGAGCTCCAGTTCAACCGAGAGAGAAGAAAGAGAAAGGGACCGTCAACCGTCACCCACCAACAACCACCGTCGACCGTCACCCACCACTCGCCGACATCGAACTAACCAAACCTCCAGAGAGACGTATCCGGTTTTTCCCAACCGGATCCGACACGTATCCCGCACCGTGTCCGTGTGGATCCTTCGCCCTTGTTGGGGGATCCGTGCAACATAGGAGAACATTTATCACAAAAACAGGCCCTCTTCTTTACTCTGACAACTTTAAATCAGCTTTGAATTCTTTTTCATTGGGAGACAAACCCAATCCTCTCTCTCTACCCACCTGATCTATCTCCGTATTTACTTCCTCTTTCAATTCCTTTGCTTATTCTCTCTCCTTCATACACCTCGGTCAGAACTCTAAACACTCCTGGGTGTTTCCGCCATGGCTTGCAACAATGAAGGTCTTCAACTTTTGGCTCCTGAAACGATGATCTCAGGCTCGTCTCTCCTCTTGGTATCCTTAGTTCTTCTCTCACAATGTCTGTTGTGCACAGTTTCAGATCAAATAAGTTTCCAGTGGTCGTGAGTTCTGAAAACCCCAAGTAACTTTGAAATAGCTCTGTTTTTGTGAATCCAGATATAGAAAAATCCTCATGTCGCCTTAAACCGAAATACCCCGGCAAAACCGACCGAACCGTAGAAACCGAACTGGCTCGGTTTGAATCTTTCATGGTTCGGTGTCGGTTTCTGTTTTGGACAGACCGAAAATTTCGGTTCGGTGGGGGAAAAAAAAACTAAAAAACCGAACCGCCTGAACCGATTACACCCCTAGAAAGGACAAAGCAAAGAGCACGCAAAGCAAAACAAAAAGCACATTTATCCCTACCATCTAGACTGTAAGTAGGATAGTCCATATTCCTTTTTTCTTTTTCTTTTTTTTTTTTCTTTTTTGCTTCTGTTATGTACAAAAATACTCCATATATACATTTAAATCATCAGTGATTTGAAGATAAAGCAGTCTTTGGGTGGCATACCTTTAGTGTGCCCCACAAACTCCCTGACCGGTAGCATTGTATTCCGCATATCCCAAAGCTGCAAGAAAATATTAAAGTAAATAACAAGAGCTATACAGTCTAAACAAGACATATATTGCTCCCAGGATAGCAAACAATCAACATCATAAAGTGCCATTACCCTCAAAGAAGGTGAACCATCATCATCTGAAGCAACAATAAGCTGAGTGGCCAAATCAGGATGCCACTGCAAAACTGAGCACCGCCTTCTATATGGATCTGGAAAGCTGCCACATGATAAGTAGTGTTAGCCACTGAAAACATAAAGTTAAGATTGAAATTCTACGATTATCACATGCAGAAGTATCCACAGACTTTGAATTCTTGAAGCTATTTACCTAAGTGCTGGCTTTTGCCTCTTCAGGTCCCAAACCACTGAAACAACAGAAATGTACTTTATTCCCAACAGAAAATAGGAGTAAATGTTTAGGTATCTACTAGAATCATCGGTAGTTTCTTTCTTTACCAGTTGTCCCATTATAAGAAGTTGACGCCAATATATGTTGAACCTTGTTGTTCCAGGATAAATATGAAATTTCACCTTGAGCAGCAGATCCACTTCCCTGCATAAAGGTCTCATAAACTGTGTCAGCTGCATTGAGCGAAATTCGAACAAAGAAATTCTTCCTTATATGGCTCTTATTCAGAGGGAGACGGAGAGGTGTCCCTTTGGTCCTTTTCGATAACGTTTTCGATGCCTAATCAGGATTGAACAGCTGATGCATCACTAAGCTCTTTGTGTCAAAGTTGGAAAACATAAGAACCACAAGGTATTCTACAGACGCAATAATTTGAAAATATTTTGACCAAACAAAAAGCAAGAAATTCTTCAAATCCCATCCAATGTAAGGATAAGAATCTAAGAAGCATGGATATTTTCTGCACTTTGTAGACGGGAATGGTCTATGTCAGAAACAAGCACCAGTTGGATGGCCCAACATGTGTCTGTGAAACATCCAACACATGGCTTTTCTGAAATTCTGTCAACTTTTTAATGGGAATCGGCAAAAGTTTGAAATATATAATGAGGCGAATGACTAAAATCAAAATGATATGGATAAACCTATTAATGTTGTCTCCTTCACACTAATGAAAAATCAATAGAAGGGTTGATAAACTTATTTCAAACTTCCTGTAACTTTCGGTAAATGCTGGAAAGGTAAGCCCACAATGTATTTCAAGACAGAATGAGATTACCAAACCAAGTCAGAATAACCTTTCCTAAAGTCCACGGGAATCTCATATAGGTGGACTCCAATAGGAGAGGCAGGCCCCTAATTTTCAAGAACTGTAGCAAGTATTACCCCTTCGATTGTTATTTCAAGCAAAATAAGGGTTATTTAGGAAACCCTAATCTTGACAAGAAAATCGAGGCCCATCACTTCTTTATCAATGTACCGTGGAGTTTGCATCATGAGAAGCACTACCAAGTCATTGACCAAACAAATTACTTTTGTGCACGTAGATTTAGAAACATTTTGCACATACCTTCAGAGGAGGAAAATGAGTAGGTTCTGCTGGTTTTGCAATATCCCATATACAGATTTCACCCTCATCAGCCCCAGATGCAAGATGGTTAGGTGTCAGAGCATTAAATTCAAGACCACGAACCTGGAAAAGAGAGATGATGTAGCAGCAACCAAGTCATTCCCAGATCAGAAACCCAAGAGATGAAGAAGCAATCAAAAAATACTAAAGCGAGAAACTTACAGGCCCTCTATGCCTGGAAAGCTGAGTTACAAGAGCATTCTCACTTGCCTCAGAACTGAAGCGGAACATATTAGAAATGCATTAATCAAGGTTCAAGGAAGAAAGAACTATAGATGATTATAGTCTAGATAATATGGGTAAAGCACCTATCTGAAAATGAAAGATGTAGCGCATCCATTTGGTACGATTCAACAAGAACTCGTCAAACCCAAAAAAAAAATCCTTGATTGCAATATCGCAATACAACTGATACTCCATCATCATCTATCTTTAGGTTTTAAGTCAGGTTTTCAGCTGGGACTCAGCAGGCAATGCAGCCCTTGGTTGTCTAGTATCCAGAGGGGAAAATAGAATCTACCAATTTCAATACAGAGCAGAGATATCCTAAAAGAGGGCATGAATCAAATAAAGAGGCAGATATTCTGAGCACAGAAGTTGGTTTGATATATTTATTTATATGCAAGTCAGAACAACACATTCAGGATCTCTCCCAAAAATTTCATGAATTGGTAATGCTAATAATGAATGTTGTTCAAGACTTAAAGGTAGGACCAAAATCCAATGACCTAGTGTGAAACATAATATGCCAGAGAAGATTACCAAGTTTGACAAATCAAAATTAATGTCCAGCTTGTGGACGGCATTTGTTGTGATAATACATTTTCTTATACTCTTGTACACCTTTTACAAATTGGTACACCTTTCTTACACCTATATCGAGGAAATCCTTAATCTCCACCTTATTCGGCCAAAAAAATAAACATATTGAATAGTACTTATCGTATGAAAGGATATACTACCTTCAAAACTAGTTATAAGTAATCCATGGCTTCAATTCAGCCACTACAATTGCTGAACTATATTTTCCCATACTAAAAAATTTCTCAACTTTGTTTTAATGTTCACTGTTCAGTTACGTAAGAGCAAGCTCCGCCTTGTGCCAAATTCCATGCCAAAGCCAAAATTTGGCATAAGAATGGCAAAAACCTCTCCACCCTCGTGCCAAACTCAATGCTAAATTTTGGCAATGCCATTCTTGGTGCCAAATTTGGAATCCACTTTGGCAATTGTCAAACTTGCCATATCATCTAAGCCAATTATTTGCATTGAAAAATGGAATGAGTTTAACTCAATGGTCTACATTTGAGATCGTCAGATTGTGCCAAAATGGCACCAAACCAGTGGTACAAGTGCTCAAGGCTCCTTCGGGCCATGGCCACAATTCTCATCTAAGTCAAGCTTGGAAGCAAGCTACCAATGCCTATTGGCGAGAACTGGGCTTGGCTTGGTTAGTTGTGCTCACCCATTCTACGTCGCCCGCCTGCCATCCCATAAATTCTTCACAGCGGGCCGGCAGGAGGGGCGCGGGGCAGACAACCACCATCTAAGAACTAAGAAGTGCCTCAATGTGCCGCAACCACTACTTTGACTCCTTTTATACAATTATTAACTCCACGGAACTTTCTCGATTCCAAGGCAACAGCAACATTGCTATTTTTTAACACTGTAGCAAGCCAAAAATAACCGTGGGAATGCCATATGGGCACCAACGGGGGTACTTGTTCAAATATTGAAGTCCTCAACTAAGCCAACCAAAAAAGATCCAATTCAACTGATTCAATCTACCACCTTTTATTTACCAAACGGATGCCATATAATCAAAACAACCAAAACACAATTATTATTGTGAAAGCATCCAACTCAAAACCAATTGGCAATGAGTGGAGAGGCCGACAGCCTCATATGCTAGCTTTTTGGGGGGTTACAATGAACCAATGTGGGACAGTCCCTAACAATTATGATAAGATGAGTTAGTACCGGATCAGAGCGTGAGGGTTCCAAAGCCCAATGTTGCCATCTACCAGACCACCCGCAATAAGACCGAGAGAGAACTCCTCGGAGCCGGGCGACGACGGGTTTCTCCCCCACGACAACCTGTTGAACCGCTCGGAACTGGTCGACTCACCGATCACAGGTAGCTCGTGACAGTCCGATTGGAAATCAAGCTTGAAGATTTCGAGACTCGCCGACGAACTGAAAGACAGATCCACCGCGCCGGCCATCGTCCCCGCCGCCATGTAAGTACCGTCGGGCGCGAACGCGGCCGATGCCGATCTGTTCACGCCCTTTATGCACGCCATCACGAAGTGTATACGTTGGATACAGACACAACTAGATGTGCAGAGAGAGAGAGAGAGAGAGAGAGAGAGAGATGGAGAGGTAGGAAATTGGGGATCTGGAGAATGAAGAGTGAGTAGCAGGGTCGATGAGAATTTGATCAGAAACGCAAGGGGGTCTTCGTGATCTTCTTCTCCCTCTTCTCTTTGTCCTTCTGTTACACTCCAGTTTATTTTAATTAGTACTTTATTTGGGGCAGTTCGGGACACAACATTTTACATAACCAATTAACCATACAATCATAATCAAAGCCACTACTAAAATTGTTTAAAACATATTTTTAAAAGAATTCGTAAAAAATTAAGTTATTTTGAGATTGGTGTAAGAGCTTCATCTACTTGATCGATTCATTCAATTTTTATCTTATCAAATTTAGGAACAAATATCGATTAAGCCTTTACCAATATTCGAAAGAGTTAATTGTTTACGCGTACGCTTAAAATCTCAAAAACATGTTTTAAACAAATTGATTGTTGCTATGGCCATAAAAAAACCAACTAGGATTAAACGAAACTCAGCTAGTCGGCTAGAATAAACAAAACTCGGCTAGATTAAACGAAACTCGGCTAAATTATACGGAAAAAAATTCCGACGGAACTCAGACATGCGATGGTACGGGAACGACACGACACGATTAAAAAATGACACGACACGATGCGACACGATTAAGTAAACAGGTTGGCACGGCACAACACGATTAAGAAAATGACACGGCACGACACGAAGCTAAATGGGCCATGCCATATGACACCTCTAAAAGCAAATCCAATGCTAAATGTAAAATGGTTATAGCCATTGCCATAATTTTGTACCAAAAAGTGTTTTTGAGCCAAATTATAGGACTCTATCTCCAGTGGTTATAGAACCAGACAGTTCCAAATTTAACTAATTTTCCCTCCACCTCATTTTTTTTCCCCTATTTTTCAACCCCAATTCAACTAATGACCTTCATTTTCAACCCCCGTTGTCAATTACTTTTTCAACTCGTTGAAAAAAAATACTATGGAAATTACTTTTTATATCACAATTAACCTTTTTTTTAATTTTTAATCGCAAATTCGAATAGCCCATTTCGTAGTATTTTAGTGGGCTGAAAAAAATAACTGTTGAAATGGAGTTTTTTGATAGTACCAATTAACTTCTTCTATTTTTTTTTCTAATTTTAATTGCAAATTTTCTGTGACCTATTTCACTTGGAATAGTTGTTAAAATTATTTCACTTAGGTAGATGAGTAGTACTGTATTTCATACAGTATTCTCTCTCTCTCTCTCTCTCTCTCTCTCTCTCTCTCTCTCTCTCTCTCTCTCTCTCTCTCCTGTATCAAACTCCCTGGGTGAAAATCCATCTCATCCTCCGATCAAACACCC
>JAXBDA010001936.1:0-48222 GCA_036023075.1 Gaultheria prostrata | reverse complement strand
CACATTTTCCGTTAACAGAAGTCAGCCGACAAGACTGACAGGGGAGGTAAGTGCAATTTCAGAAACGTGAGGGGAGGTATCTGTTGTTGTCAGAAACCTCAAGGGAGGTAAGTGAAATTTACCCTTTAAGTTAATTTAGATTGCGGTTATTTTCGTTGTATTTCGTTTTCAAGTCTTAAATCATTTTCTTGGTTCTTCAAACAGGCTGTTATTGAAAATGTCTCGCTAAAGCAACAAATTTTTGCTGATCTTGAAAAGCATTGCCCTCCTCACTGCATTCTTGCAAGTAATACTTCCACAATTGACTTGAACTTGATTGGGAAGAAGACCAAATCCCATGACCGGATTATTGGGGCCCATTTCTTCAGGTAGTAGCTTGCATTAATTTGAGGAAGTATCTCATAAAATCCTCATATATGGAGTAACATAAATAAGCTCCTGCCTGGAATACATAGCTTTTGTAGCGGCAATTGTTTATCTTATATTTTACATGAGTCGACAATTGGTTTTGCTGGTGGTGCAGTCCAGCTCATGTCATGCCACTTTTGGAAATCGTTCGTACTGAGAAGACATCTCCACAAGTAATTGTTGACTTACTAGATGTTGGGAAAAAGATAAAGAAAACACCAGTTGTAGTTGGAAATTGCACTGGCTTCGCTGTTAACAGGATGTTCTTCCCTTACACACAAGCTGCCTGTTTGCTTGTGGAACGTGGTGCAGATGCCTATCAGATTGATAAGGCAATTACCAAATTTGGAATGCCTATGGGCCCCTTTAGGTACTTGAATATTCTCTAATACTGTTGTCTGGTATTTCCATCTCATAGCTTCTTTTCTTTTAAAAGTGATATGGTTCTGTTATTTTTGCTAACATGTGCAGATTGTGCGATCTGGTTGGTTTTGGGGTTGCGATTGCGACTGGTGCACAATTCGTTCAAAATTTTCCAGAAAGAGCCTATAAATCAATGCTAATCCCGCTCATGCAGGAGGATAAGAGGGCAGGTAGAGTTTCTATTTGTTCCAACTTTAACAAGCAAGCGGTATTTAATAATGAAAGAACATCATAATCTCCTACGGAAATTGTTTCAGGTGAAACTACTCGCAAAGGATTCTATGTTTATGATGACAAACGCAAGACGAATCCAGATCCTGAATTGAAGAAGTATATTCAGAAGGCAAGGGAGATTTCTGGTGTAAATGTTGACCCTAAGGTCTCTCTCTCTCTCTCTCGTGTCATTTTTTGCTAGTTGAATACTTTGGAGTAAGTGAATAACTATATTACCCAGGCTTGGGTTGTGCAATGAGATCTTATGCCACATTAGTGTAACCACGGCTTCGTTAGCCCGTCTAGGAAAGTCGGCTTTTTGCTAAAGGAGTGGAGCTAAAAAACTGTTTGATGTGGATAATCTGGCGGGAAGGAACATGAGATGTTATGAAGGGATAGAAAAGCCTTTGTTTAGAACCAAAAGTTTTTTGGTTAGTTGCTTGTATTTTTGGGACGAGGGAATATAGTCCTGCTATTTGACCAATTCATAGATTGGTCTGATCTTTTCATTTCTCATGGTAGTGTATAAGGCCTCTTTTTCTGAGACCTTTTTTGTACATGGGCAGCATTCCCTTAGGGTTTGTTTGGAACATAGGGAAAGGAGGGAAATCAAAGGAAATATGTTTTCCCTTGTTTGGTTTTAGAGGAAATTGGAAAGAAAATTATTAGACAAAGGATCAAGCACATCAAGTTTTCCTCCACACTTTCCTTTGTTTTCCCTCTCTCTCTCTCTTTCTTTTCCTCAAGTTCCAAACAGCGCATTAATGCCTTCTTTCTAATATAGTTAAGGAAAAAAAAAATGGTTGAGCTAAAAAAACCAGAGTAGTTGTAATTTAGAAGTTAGGAGGCACGAAAAGGGTGTGCAACCATTGACAATATTTCACTGATTCACCTGTAAATCAAAAACCTATTTAATGGCCCCAATAAAGCCCAGAAAATTATTCTAGGATGGGTAAATCCGTAACAGCAGCGATCTTAGTGCATGAGTGGAGATCACTACAACTGAGCTAACTCCTCTTAGGATGACATATTGCATACAAAAAGAGGCATGAAAGACGTGCAACTCTTTTAGAGAAAACCTTTGTCACCTATACAACAAAAACCGATCCAAAGGCCTCAAAAGAATCAAAAAATAAATTCTACGACATTTTAACGGAGCCCGAGAATCAACTATACGAAATACATTATGCCAACATCTTAGTTATTGGATGGAAAGGTGTCTACTTTGATTCTAAGAATTTTCCCAATCTATGTTTATTTATTGTGGATTTTGTGAGATACTTCTATAATGTGGCGGGGTTGAACTTGGATACAGATGATGAAGTTATCTGACAAGGACATTGTGGAGATGACATTCTTCCCTGTGGTGAATGAGGCCTGCCGTGTCTTTGCTGAAGGTATTGCAGTCAAAGCAGCAGATCTCGACATTGCTGCTGTAATGGGCATGGGGTTCCCACCATACAGGTTTGTGGTTTCATCCGCTTGATAAGCATTCCCTAAAATCAAAATTCTCAATTTATATACTTAGTTCCTAAAAACTCACTTCACCTTCAACAAATCTTCACGTTCCAGCAAATATTTTGGTTGTGATGGTTTTAGACATTTTTTTGGTAATATCAAAGATTGGTTTCGTTTTTTTTTTAAGTATCGTCAATATCTTTTCCACATTTCCAATTTGTGAATATGGGATTCATGTATTATGAGTGTGTGTTACGTATAAAGACCAGTTCCATTTTCCTTTTGGGTCTCCAAATATGAATACTCAAACAGAGTTCTCCATTTTGGCTACACAATAAGAGCTTGGCTGGAGGAGTTTTGAGTCTCCATTTTAGAGAAAGCGGAGATGGGTTGGAGTTGCTCTTAATAACTTTGTTTTGTCTTTCATCAGGGGAGGGATCATGTTCTGGGCAGACTCTCTTGGATCAAAATATATCTGTTCGAGACTAGAAGAATGGTCGAACATGTACGGAGAATTCTTCAAGCCATCCACATTCTTGGCTGAAAGAGCTGCCAGGGGGGCTTCACTGGTGAGGCTTTCAGGACTTATTTGTTTAGTTAAGGTTCTTTTAGTTTGCTGGAAAACTCCCTCCGTCCCACAATTTTATTTCATTACAAAACTTCGTGTTTTGACACCGATTTAAAATTTTGTTCATCGTGGACCAACTTATGAGACGGGGAGTATTTTGCGAGATGACTATTGTGTTTAGTTAGGATAACTTTCTGCTGATATTGGTTTGCTAACAAATATTGACATGACCTCTGCAGAGTTCTCCGGTGGAACAAGCCAAATCTCGCCTGTAAGTTAAATTTTCTGGACGCATTGTCACCAAGTTTAGTCTCTCCCAAGTTTAGTCTCTCTCTTTCTCCCACCCTCCCCCAGAAAGGGCTTCAAAGAACCAAATAAAAGCTTGCGATGCGCATCAGGAATAATGCATGGGATGTATCGGCATTGTAATTTACGGTTGGGAGAACTGAAATAATATTTGTCTTGACAAATGCAGAATCAAACTCAAGTTTGTATTCTTAAAAGTTGAATAGCTTTTGTTAGCATGCAATTATTGTGTTATTAATCAGCTTATTTTGCTTGGTGGATATCCTTCTCTCTAGCAAAGAGAGCGTAATTTTAACCATGATACATACATACAGGGGCGGAGCCAGGTCGTTTGGTTAGGTCGTTCAAACATAGTAGTATCAGTTTTTTTATATAGGTTTGTTACATGAACTAACACTTGTACTAAAAATTAAACAGGCTTCCGCACATGGGATATATGGGACCTATCACTCTTGTGGGTTCCATATATTTTATGTGATAAGAGTTTGTGCAATTGTCGGTATGAGTAATAATGCCTCTATTTTTTCTCTTTCCGATAACTTGATAACCGGCCTAATGAATTGATTAGTTCGGAAATTGATTTTCTAGAGTGAAATAGTTTATTGATATAAACGGTGATTTTTAGCGGTAGGTAGCCAACCCTTTTGTTTTTTGATTTTTGGTGATTTTAAAAGCTGAGATTTCAAACTTTAAGACTAAAAAGATGGATTTGCTTGAAATTAAACTACGAGCCTCGGGCGAAGATTCACATCACCTATAACTTACGAAGATTCACGATTCTCACAATTTGCACGATCGAGCCACACGGTAATTGTGCGCTCAACCGGAAGATAATTAGTTGAAATTCACTTTTCACTTTTATCGGTGTTTGGTTTGATCACGGCTCAATTGGAAGTTTGGCAAACCCTCAAAATGATATCGATTTTACTATTATGCGTGCCAATGTTATTGTCCACGCAAAATAAAAAACATAACCGCCTTGAGTTTTAAATCGATAGTTGTCCGGATTAAACACAAACAATTAAGCTTTGTTAGCACGGGTGTGAGAATCGTAAAACCACCCTAGGCCGAGTCTATGACTATTCCTCCATTGACTAAGGACTCGCCAAGGAAAAGCTGAAAAATATACTAGACATAATGGTTTTTTAACGTGATTAGAAAGATCGGTCTTAAGAGTGTACCGAGGAGATGTGTACGGGAGGGTAGACCAAAGGTGTCCTCCTTTCAATCTCAAAGGAATCCACAACTAAGACTAATCTTAGATTCGGATTCGGTGTGAGAAACAGCCCAGTAGTTTGCGAAAACTCACAACCAAACCTCAATCTATGACTTAAGCGGATTTAAACTACAAATTGAAACAGACTATAAATATAAAACTGAAATTGAAACAAGAATGATTCAGCGTTGCGCCTTTGTGAGCTGAGAAACGGACGGCTGAAGGAGAATCTGGAGGAGATCCAATGCAAGAGACTTCGCCATGTGGCATGAGGGAGTTGAATTCTTCATTTGCTCAACTGCATGCATCAACACACGGGGGCCATTTCCAATTCTCCTTGACTATTCAACCCCATTACGGGAAGTTCTCCGATAGATTTTACGAAGATTTATAAAATTAAGAGCTTGATTTTATCCATTCGTGTAGAGATTTCATAAAATCTCGCAATAAATCTCACATTGTGAGATTTTATGAAATCTCTGTATGAATGGATAAAATCAAGCCCTTGATTTTATCAAATCTTCCTAAAATCTATTGGAGAACTCTCCCGAATTTTGACATTTTGGGCTTTGAATGATGCACGACAACAGCATGCATGACATGGAAAATGATTTCGTGACGAGCGCCTTATGCGATATTTACACCGGAATTCCTGAAACACTTAAATAAATACCTTACGTGTCATGCCACATTGCCACATAAAAATGTAAACTTATTAACACAAATGCGACCCAGAGAAAGATTTAAGCCTACAAATGTGACATAATTGTGTGCTTATCAACAGTAACATGTCCAAATGTGTCTGAAAGCCGCTTGATGTACGTAAGTCTCAAATGCGCACAAATCTATCATTCTGAAGCTCCCAAATCCAGTCTTGAAAAATAATCTAACAATATGAAAATTCAATTAAAATTAGCATTTTCTGATATAAGGGTTGTCAAATAAATAATCCATAATAAAGCTAGAGGTTACCCTAAATCCTTTGTTGAAGAGCTTTGCTATGTATATACAGTTCTCATTCTGAACACACCTTTCAAACACATCACGCAGTAATGTGAGATCCACGGCCGGCCCTGATATTTGGGAGGCTTAAAGCGAATTTAATAAATAAGGCCCTAGGTTTTTTATCAAGAAAATTTCCATTGTGTGGCTAATAAAAGGTAAAGATATTAAACATGGTATTTTAGCTTCGTAATTTAACGAATATAAACTTTTGAATTTTTTTATAGTAGAGAATTTTTTTTTCGTAATACCGCTCATAAAATGCATTTTTTTTTATCTAATCATATTACTCCCTCCGTCCCTCTTATAGTGTGTAGTTTTCCATTTTGGGATGTCCCTTAATAAGTGTGTTTTGAAAAGTTAATAGGTAAAATTTGTACAATTATCATTTTGCCCTATTGAAAAGTTAATGAGTAAAAATTTAATGGGTAAAATGGAGGTAAAAGGTGATGTGAAAAGTGTAAAGTGAAGATAAAGCCAGGGCCGACCCAGACACTAGGCCCAATAGGCCTGGGCCTACGGCACTCCAAAAAGTCCAAAATTTTGGGGCACTCTCATATTTTCTCATAATAGGCTTAAGTAGGACTCTTTTTGGCTCAACAAAAAAAAATAAGGGGAAACATTACATTGAACCCCCTCCAACTATTGCTCACACACGATTGGCCCCTTCAACTATTGACTCAAACACTTAACCCCTTCGAAATATACGCGTGTGTACGAGTTGCCCCATTGCCGTCAAAAAGCACACGAACCCATTGACTGAATCTTAACCACTCTGTTACCCTTCATTCCTTCCCTTCATTTACCGTTACTCATGGCACGATGAAGCCCTAAAACCCATCCCTCACAACAAATTAGGAAGACGTTCACAGAGAAGCACCCAAACAACAAATTTGTTGCCGTTGTAAGTATTTTGAACTAATCTAGTAGGCAGATGAGACTGCGATTGTGATATAGGTTTAATTTTGTTTTAATCAATTTGAAGGAATCCCTGCACTCAAAATTGAGCTATTTTACATCCTAGAATTGATTTCGATTGAAGGAGGTGGAGGTGGAGGTGGAGGTGGAGGTGGAGGTGGAGGGCGAACCGATTTCTTGTCGGCGCAGATCTCGCATAAGGAGGTGGAGGACGAACCGGGTTCGGTTGGGGTGGAGTGGATTTTTGGAACTCGAGCTCTTCGATGTACTTGGATTTGGAGATATGGAAGAGTTGGTGGTCTTCGTCGTTGTGGGAGAGGGCCGTAGAAGCCGTCGCTGTTGTGGGTTCTTGTGATGATCTTGCCATGGCTATGAGATTGGAGTGACCAAGTGGAGAAGATTTTGGTGCTGCCTCTGCTGATGAAGACGAGAGAGAGAGAGAGAGAGAGAGAGAGATGTGTGTATGTATATTAGTTGATGTTAAAGAGATGAGAGTTGGGGCTAACGGTTGGGTTAAGACTCCATCCATTCGTCCATGTGTTTCTTGATGGCAGGGGGGCCACTCGTACACTGTGTATAGTTGGAGGGGGTTAAGCATCTGAGTCAATAGTTGAAGGGGCAACTCGTGAGTGAGTAATAGTTGGAGGGGGTTTAATGCAATTTACCCAAAAAATAAAAAGGACCAATCTTACTTAGAAAAATGCATAAATAATTGTAATGACCATTGGACCTTTAGGCCCAATCTCGTACTGATGGTTTTGTGATGGTGAGATGTTCTGGTTATTTTCATTACATTCAACATGGAGGTTTTCTCATCCCAACATAATGTGCGTAGTCAAGTACCAAAAACTATGGGTTAATATTCTCTCTTTTTTTTTCTTTTTTTTTTTGGCCTTTTCAAATTTGGTTAAGCATAATTAAATTTGGGTTTTAGGGTTGTAGTATTTTTGGCTGATGATTTTTTTTTTTGTATTTTTCCTTTAAATTTTGTGAGGAATATTGCTAGTGGTACTTACTTTTTTGAAGTTATTTATTTATGTTATTGAGGCAGAGACATGCATGTTCAATAGCAGAAATACACTATACTTAATTTGTCAGTATCATAGAGGATCGATGGTCTAGATTGGTAATAATCAATAGTCTAGATTTTTTAAAAACTCTATCCAGTATAGGGTCTCGGATCCATGAGGTAATAAAAATTTATCTAAAAAATTTTGCTTTCAAATTTAAAATTGATATATTGTTCTCAAAACCAAAGACCCTTTGAAATCACATCATCAATTCAATTTCGATCGACCTCTTTAGACTGTATCAGTGCTCGTAAATCCTTTAGTACGAGAAAGATCAATAACATTATTTCTAACAATTTGTTTTGATTTTTTCGTATTGTGATTATTGCTGAAAAATTTATTTAAATGTTGTACTCTTAGGGCACATTTTTTAAACTAGGCCTAGGGTACTTCAAACCCTTGGGCCGGCCCTGGATAAAGTTGATGTGAAATGTGTAATGATGATATTTTTTTAATAAGTTGGATTTACGCTGTGTACCAAACGGAGCTAGGGCTGCAAATGAGCCGAGCTGCTCGCGAGCAGCTCACAACTCAGCTTGTTAAGGTTCGGTTCGACTCGTTTAATAATTGAGCCGAGCTTGAGCTCGAGTTTTGAGTTCATTTACTAAACGAGCCGAGCTCAGCTCCCGAAAACTCGGTTCGTTTAATAGGCTCAGCTCGTTCAAAGAGGCTCGTTAAGTAAATTAGTCTGGCTCGGCTCGTTCAAAAAGGTTCATTAAGTAAATTAGTTTGGCTCGGCTCGATAAGAGCTCGGTTTATTTACTACCGAGCCGAGGTCGAGCTTGAGTTTTGAGCGAGCTTGAGTTTTGGGCATGTTTGCTCGAACAACACAAAGCTCGGTTCGGATCGGCTCGTTTGCAGCCTAAACGGAGCTTTAGTTTATCTTCAATTCACCAGGTACACGGCATTTTCTGAGGTGCTGCCACTTCTTGTGGCCGGCACCACCTCTTTGCTGAAGGTCAAATGTATATCTGCCAATTTTTTTTGATCTGCCAATTCATCAAGTATTTCCTTCCTCATGCATCACTACTTATATTCATTTTCTATCCTGATTAAATAAACCCGTTGGAGGGAGGCACCAATTAGCAATCCAATGGCCTCACTCTCCTCAAACGCTGTTCAACAGTCAGACACGCCACTGCTCTCAATAAATTCGATTCCACCCATTGACATTTTTAGAGAAAGAGAGCAAAAGGATGGGGAGCAATCCGATGGGAAGAACAGTTATGGAGGTCGGAGCTGATGGTGTTGCCGTGATATCAATCATCAATCCTCCCGTCAATTCCCTGTCGCTCGATGGTAAACTATTATTCTCTCCTTTTGGATGTACCTATGGTTGAAGAACAGTGTATTTTAATCAGTGCAATTGCTGTTGTTTAGTTATGGACCTATGGTTGAATTAGTTGTTGGGAACTATTGCAGAGTAGTGGAATGTCATTTCTATTACCCCACCTCCCAGAAAAAATTGTCCGGTCCTCACAATGGGAACTTAAAAAAAATGCGTTTTCCGGGGGGAAAATTCAAACTTTTTGCCGCTAGTTATGAATAAATGTAAATGAGCTCTTTTAGTTTATCGAAAGAGTTGGAATTTTTCTTCATAAAAATGCATTTCTATAGTTCTCGTTTTGCGGTTTGGGTTGGAGGTGAAGGTGATACGATCGTGTGGAAATGAAACGCTATTTTAAGTGTGTTTTTGTTTTTTGATGGGAAACTGATGGAATATTAGAGGAGAATAACTCGGAATCGGGCAATAGGAATAGTATTGTGTATTAAGTTATTAACTAAGGAACTGCTGGATCGTTTAGCATGTTGGAAGTGATTTATCTGCTTTCACGAGCCAAAACCAAGGGGCGAATGGTTTTGAACGCAGGGAAGGAACTAATGATATGCTGAACATACAGTAGTTAAATTGAAGTAGGAATGGAGGATGAAATTGTAGGAACACTCCAGCAATTTAGGAATGCTGCAAATTGGTAGAAGTCTAATTTGTGGGGCACAAAGTTGAGTGGTAGCCCATTTGGCAATGGAGCCCATACTTCATGATGTGGTGTTTTCAAAACCCCGCTATTCTCTCCCCCTTTTCTTGTAGGTTTGAGTAGAATAGGGATTTGCTTGTACCAAAAACAAAAAAAAAAGAAAGAAAAAATCAGTGGGGGAACGACTTTTGTAGAATAAGGATTTGCTTGTAGAGAGAGATGCATGTTATTTGCTTTTTTGTTTTAAGATCAGATGAAATGGCAGTGGACCCTTATATATTGCGCAGTAAATACAAAATGATACGCCTCCATTCCAGAGTAAGCTTTATTGCACACAAATTAGTCCCACAAGGCTTGTTTTTGCCCTTGAGACTTCTGGCTGGATTTTGGCGAACTAGAGATATGCGTGTTCGTTATCTTGCTGGTTTTCCATGTCATACCTTATTTTGAAATGAAACTCTTTGATCAGTCTTATGTTTAAAGTTGGTCAAGATGCATAACAATATAAGTGCACACAAACTTTTATTTCTTGCCATTCAGTCTGGTATCGACATGTACATGTCAGAGTGACTGCCTATGCTCTCGGGCAACTCACAAAGACATGTCCTAGATTTCACTAGTCTTGTTTTGGTAAGTATAGTTTTCCCTTTCTTTTGGTTCAGTAAATAATGCTGGATGCTGTTTTATTGCTAACTATTCTGAATTTCGGTATAACTCCTCTTTCCGTTCTCTCTTTTTATTTTTTAGTGCTTCAAAGCTTGAAAATGAGTTATGATCAAGCCTTAAGAAGAGACGATGTGAAGGCAATTGTTGTTACTGGTAAATTTGCAGGGCCCATGGCTTATCACATTTTAAGCAGTGAAAAGTATGAGTTATGGAGCTAATCATTCATATGCTTATTACTTGAACCAGGTGCAAAAGGGAAGTTTTCTGGTGGTTTAGATATAACCGCTATTGAAGAATTCCAAGGGGGTAAAGGTACGTGTGTTGTTCTTTTGTACATCACATATTATTGTGCTTTCATCATATTTGCTAAATTATAGTTATTTTTGTTCACAGTTCCACCATCAAAACTTGGTCATGTATCAGTAGAGATTCTTAGGGTCATATCCATAGAGATTCTTACTGACACTGTTGAAGGTATAATTTTGGTTTTATATTTTTCCTCCCGTCTCTCTGTCTCTTTTGATCTATTATACAGTCACATATGCTTATGTTACATAATTCATGGCTTCTTTTTCTCCCAGCTGCTAAAAAACCTTCAGTTGCTGCTATTGATGGCCTCGCCTTGGGTGGAGGATTGGAGGTTGCAATGGTACGTTTATTTGCTAAATAACCTTCCATGTATTGGACAGGAACTGTTCTCTTAAATTCATGTAAGTAGTGTCTGTTGATTCGCTCTGCAGGCTTGCCATGCACGGATATCTACTTCTAGTGCCCAACTAGGTTTACCTGAACTTCAGCTCGGGTTAACACCAGGATTTGGAGGTATAGTTCTTTGTTCAAATGCAATCATGGTACCTTCCAGTCTTTTTTACTGGAACAAGAGGCTGGAGTAAATGGATATAGCTATGGATATACACTTTTGGAGTGTTACATGCAAATGCCTCAATCAAATTAGAGCTGTCGAATCTGAAAAAGCTGCTATAAAAACTGATTAAGTATTGTTGTTGGGCTGCGGGGTTTGGCATTCTTTGGTAAAAAGTAGTGTTAACAAGTACATTATTTCTCTGTTGGCTCTAATTATACCTGGCAGTGAATAGTTGTCTGATAACTTTCTGCTAAGATTGGTGACAGCATTAATCGAGATGATCTTGAAAGGCAACACGTGCAATTTAATCACAATTCGCAAATAATGATATCATGTGAACTACTCATGGATCATGTCATGGAAAGCAGATAAGCGGCAATATTTATGTCTAGTAGTCTAGTACTAGTTTTCGTGCTCATTCTTTTTCAAATCATGCTGGGATTATCCTAACTGTGCTCCTGATAACTGATGGTAGTCATAATTGATGCTTTTTCTGCTAACTCTTGAATAACAACAATTGCGATCCATTCGAGTGTTAATGCAATCTGTTTTTTTCCTTGTGTATGAGTCAAGTCATGCTTCTAGAACTGTATCAGGTACGCAGCGGCTTCCACGCCTTGTTGGCCTCGCTAAATCTCTTGAAATGATGCTGGTATGATGTCGCTTGATTTAGATCATCTCACTATGTAAATATATTGTTGTAATTGTATTAGCTCATCTCTCTCTCTCTCTCTCTCTCTCTCTCTCTCTCTCTCTCTTTCTCTGTGATAGATGTCAAAGCCGGTTAAAGGGGAGGAGGCTCTGAGTCTAGGTTTAGTAGACGCAATTGTATCACCAGATGAGTTGGTAAGCACTGCTCGTCGGTGGGCCCTAGATATTTTGGAGTTCAAAAGACCGTGGGTTGCTAGCTTATACAAGACTGACAAAATAGAACCCCTTGGTGAGGCCAGGGAGATATGTAAATTTGCAAGAACTCAGGCCCGGAAACAAGCTCCCAACCTAAAGCATCCAATAGTTTGCATTGATGTCATTGAAACTGGCATCGTTTCCGGGCCACGTGCTGGGCTTTGGAAGGTTCTGATCTGTTCCCAACTCTTTTTCATGTCCATCTAAAACTTGGTTTCATTTTATTTAGGATATGACTCTTTGTGGGGTGTTGGCAGGAAGCTGAAGAGTTCCGAAAATTACTGTATTCAGATACTGGCAAGAGCTTGGTGCACATTTTCTTTGCTCAACGGGGTACGTCCAAGGTAAGTTGAAGTGAAACTGTTACAATGTTGCCATTTCATATCTGGCCTATGTCAAGAAGCCCATGAACCTCTTTATGTTTTGTGGAGGATAATAACTTACCTGTCCTTGCTAGCAAGGAGGTAAAACATTTAAGTTTCTTTAACTCTCCTGTCTGTGGAACACTATCTGTGGATGCATATTGAAATTTGAAGTAATTTTCTATTCCACACCAAACTATCAACTTAGCTCTATGCAGTTCAGATTCTTGATTTATATCTTAGCTTGGGAAAAATTTGAACCAGAATCAGTTTTAGAAGTTTTGGAAATACAGCTTATAGAGAAATGTGTCCATTTGACTATGTTATACCAATGTGAGGCAGGCAGCTATTACTTAGTGTTCTGCAGCTTGAGCTGTTCTATTTTGTACTTTTAATTATTCAGTGTCAGCAATCTCGATCCCGACGTGATTCCGAGTTTCTGGACAGGTTTTTGACTCTGAAATGTTTTAGAAGCTCATAAGCAGGTATACATGAGCACAAAGTTCAGAAAATTGTTCACAATAATTAGGGCTAATGAAAGAGTGCCTATATGTGGTCATTTTGGCTTTGCATCTGACTAAAAATGTTAGCTTGGATTACAACCTGGATATATCAACTTTTAACCCTGGTGTATTGTTGAGTGTTAGTTTTTGTTCAGCATTGCCTGAGGTTCTAACAGCTGTTGGTTGGAATAATGAACAGGTATCTGGGATCACTGATCGGGGTCTGGTACCAAGGCGAATAAAGAAGGTTGCTATTCTGGGTGGAGGATTGATGGGCTCTGGCATAGCAACAGCATTGATTCTTAGTAACTATCCTGTGATCTTGAAAGAAGTGAATGACAAGTTCCTACAGGCTGGAGTAGGTAGAGTCAGAGGTGAGACCCGGAATTTGTGATTTATAAACTTCACCTTTTTCGTTATTTCTTCTCAGGTTCTTTTGTTTATATGGTTTACAAAATCTAAATGCTCGTTTTATTCAGCAAATTTGCAAAGCCGTGTGAAGAAAGGGAATATGACTCGGGAGAAGTTTGAAAAAACCCTTTCCCTTCTCAAGGGTGTCCTTGATTATGAAAGCTTTAGAGATGTTGATATGGTCATAGAGGTAGTGATTTTTTAAGTTAATTTAGATTGTGATTATTTTCTTTCTATTTTGTTTTCAAGTCTTAAATCATTTGTTGGTGCTTCAAACAGGCTGTTATTGAAAATGTCTCGCTAAAGCAACAAATTTTTGCTGATCTTGAAAAGCATTGCCCTCCTCACTGCATTCTTGCAAGTAATACTTCCACAATTGACTTGAACTTGATTGGGAAGAAGACCAAATCCCATGACCGGATTATTGGGGCCCATTTCTTCAGGTAGTAGCTTGCATTAATTGGAATTATTATCTCACAACATCCTCATATATGGAGTAACATAAATAAGCTCTGCCTGGAATATGTAGTTTTTTTAGCGGCAATTGTTTATCTTATATCTTCCATGATTCAACAATTGGTTTTGCTGGTGGTGCAGTCCAGCTCATGTCATGCCACTTTTGGAAATTGTTCGTACTGAGAAGACATCTCCACAAGTAATTGTTGACTTACTAGATGTTGGGAAAAAGATAAAGAAAACACCAGTTGTAGTTGGAAATTGCACTGGATTCGCTGTTAACAGGATGTTCTTCCCTTACACCCAAGCTGCCTTTTTGCTTGTGGAACGTGGTGCAGATGTCTATCAGATTGATAAGGCAATTACCAAATTTGGAATGCCTATGGGCCCATTTAGGTACTTGCATATGCTATAATACTGTTATCTGGTTTTTCCATCTCATAGCTACTTTTTTGAATAAGTGTGATATTTAAAAGTAATATGGTTCTGTTATTTTTGCTAACATGTGCAGATTGTGCGATCTGGTTGGTTTTGGGGTTGCGATTGCGACTGGTACGCAGTTCGTCCAAAATTTTCCAGAAAGAGCGTATAAATCAATGCTAATCCCGCTCATGCAGGAGGATAAGAGGGCAGGTAGAGTTTCTATTTGTTCCAACTTTAACGGGCGAGTGATATTTCATGTTATTTTGTGCTTTATGGCTGGTATTTAATAATGAAAGAACATCATAATCTCATATGGAAATTGTTTCAGGTGAAACTACTCGCAAAGGATTCTATGTTTATGATGACAAACGCAAGGCGAATCCAGATTCTGAATTGAAGAAGTATATTCAGAAGGCAAGGGAGATTTCTGGTGTAAATGTTGACCCAAAGGTCTCTCTCTCTCTCTCTCTCTCTCTCTCTCTCTCTCTCTCTCTCTCTCTCTCTCTCTCTCTCGTCATTTTTTGCTAGTTGAATACTTGGGAGTAAGTAACTACATTACCCAGGCTTGGGTTGTGCGATGAGATTTTATACCACATTTGTGTAACCACGGCTTCGTTAGAGCATCCTCAATGGCCTAACCAAAACTAAAAGGTTGCTAAGAAGTGCTCAAATTGGACCAACCAAACTTAACAACCTCTTAGCAACTACTCAAATTTTGGCCTCTAGATAACCAAAACTAGCAACCTTTTGTCAATAACCAAATTTGGAGGACCCCACATATACTGAATTAAGTACACCCATCATTACATTTTTGTAGTTTGAAAAAGTGATGGTGGCAAGTTTTGGTTATACAAATTTGAAAAAGTAGAGGGGGACCATTGCTTTTTTATTATGGACATAACACACCAATGTGGTACTCGACATTGCTAACTTTAACAACCTCTAAATGGATAACCAAAAGCTGAGATGCTCCTAGGCCCCCCATCTAGAAAAGCCTTCGTTCTGGCTTTTTGCTAAAAGAGTGAAGCTAAAAAACTGTTTGATATGGATAATATGGCAGGAGAGAACATGAGATGTTTGTTTTTTGAAAGCAAGAGATGTTATGAAGGGATAGAAAGGCCTTTGTTTAGAATCAAAATTTTTTGGTTAGTAGCTTGTATTTTTGGGACGAGGGAATGTAGTCCTGCTATTGACCAACTCATAGATTGGTTTGATCTTTTCATTTCTCATGGTAGTGTATAGTGCCTTTTTTTGTACATGGGTGGCATTTCCTTAGGGTTTGTTTGGAACATAGGGAAAGGTGGGAAATGAAAGGAAATATGTTTTCCCTTGTTTGGTTTGAGAGGAAATTGGAAAGAAAATTATAAAACAAAGAATCAAACACATCAAATTTTCATCCGCACTTCCCTTTGTTTTCCCTTTCTCGTTCTTTTCCTCAAGTTCCAAACAGGGAATTAATGCCTTGTTTCTAATATAGTTATCACTTACCATAGAGTAGTTGTAATTTAAAAGTTAGGAGGCACAAAAAGGGTGCAAGTGTGCAACCATTGACAATATCTTACTGATTCACCTGTAAATCAAAACCCTATTTAATGGCCCCAATAAAGCCCAGAAAATTATTCTAGGATATGGGTAAATCCGTAGCAGCAGCGATCCTATTGCAAGAGTGGAGCTCACTAAAACTGAGCTAACTCCTCTGCCGATGACATATTGCATACAAAAAGAGGCATGAAAGACCTGCAACTGTTTTAGAGAAACTCTTGTCTCCTATACAACAAAAACCGATTCAAAGGCCTCAAAAGAATCAAAAAATAAATTTTAGGGCATTTTAACGGAGCCCGAGAATCAATTATACAAAATACGTTTTGCCAAGATCTTGGTTATTGGATGGAAAGGTGTCTACTTTGTTTCTAAGAATTTTCCCAATCTATGTTTATTTATATGAATTTTGTGGGATGGTTCTCTAATGTGAACTTGGATACAGATGATGAAGTTATCTGACAAGGACATTGTGGAGATGACATTCTTCCCTGTGGTGAATGAGGCCTGCCGTGTCTTTGCTGAAGGTATTGCAGTCAAAGCAGCAGATCTCGACATTGCTGCTGTAATGGGCATGGGGTTCCCACGATACAGGTTCGTGGTTTCATCCGCTTGATAAGCATTCCCTAAAATCAAAATTCTCAATTTCTATACTTAGTTCCTAAAAACTCACTTCATTTTAAACAAATCTTCACTTTCCAGCAATTATTTTGGTTTGATTGTTCTAGACATTATTTGGTTATATCAAACATCGTTTTTTTTAAAATATTGTCAATATCTTTTCCACATTTCCAATTTTGTGCACATGGGATCCATGTATTATGAGCGTTTGTTATGTATATAGACCAGTTCCATTCTCCTTTTGGATCTCCAAATATGAGTACTCAAACAGAGTTCTCCATTTTGGCGATGCAATAAGAGCTTGGCTGAAGGAGTTTGGGTCTCCAAGTTAGAGAAGGCGGCGGAGATGGGTTGAAGTTGCTCTTATGATTAACTTGTGTTGTCTTTCATCAGGGGAGGGATCATGTTCTGGGCAGACTCTCTTGGATCAAAATATATCTGTTCTAGACTAGAAGAATGGTCGAACATGTACGGAGAATTCTTCAAGCCATGCACATTCTTGGCTGAAAGAGCTGCCAAAGGGGCTCCACTGGTGAGATATTCAGGACTTATTTGTGTAGTCACGGCCACGGGTTCATTGAGTTTACTCTGGGAAACTCCCTCCTTTCCCCAACTTTAGTTCCTTATAAAACGCCTTGTTATTTTTCTCACTTTTTCTCACCGATTTAAAAGTTGTTCGTTATTGACTAAATTATGGGACACGCCCACGGAGTATTTTCAAGATGATTGTGTTTAGCTCCGATTGTTTCTGCTGATATTCTTTTGCTAATAAATGTGGGCATGACCTTTGCAGAGTTCTCCGGTGGAACAAGCAAAATCTCGCCTATAAGTTTAACTTTCTGGATGCATTGTCACCGAGTTTAGTCTCTCTCTCTCTCTCTCTCTATCTCTCTCTCTCTATCTCTCTCTCTCTCTCTCTCTCTCTCTCTCTCTCTCTCTCTCTCTCCAGAAAGAGCTTCAAAAGACCAAATAAAGCTGCGTTGCTCATCAGGAATAATGCATGGGATGTATCGGCATTGTAATTTACGGTTGGGAGAACTGAATTATTTTTGTCTTGACAAATGTAGAATCAAACTCATGTTTGTATTCTTACAAGTTGAATGGCTTTTGTTAGCATGCAATTATTGTTATTAATCAGCTTATTTTGTTTGGTGGATATCATTTTCCCTAGCAAAGAAAGAGACCTATTCGGCCTGGCATAATTTTTTTCTGTGTAATTATTATTACTAATTATGTTTTTTTTTTATGGACTGAATGGTAGCAATGCTGGCAAAGGGGGTCAGCCGGATTTGGTGCTTAAAAAATGCATCCTCTTGATCTCAAATCCCCTGCCTACATTCTCACTTTTTAACCATGATTCATACATACAGGGGCGGAGTCGGGTCGCTTAGTTAGTTGGATCAAACATATAGAGACATTGGTTTGTTAGTCGGATCAATGTGAAAACACTGAAATGGTTGCAGGTCTCCTCTAATGGATGGAGAGATTAATCCCTGTGATTAATTAAGGTGTTCGTAAGTTAACTCGAATACATAATTATAAAAAAAAATGCGAAATCATGACAAAAATCATGGAGTAGAAGTTGAACAAACTTTAGTCGTGGATGCTTGCTACGGTACAGAACACTTGGTCAATAAAAGTGTCCAGTAAAGAAAATAAATGGTCCAGATTCACGTCCAAGTGAATCTCGACCAATCATTGTCTTTCCTAAACACTTTCATGGATCCAAACACTTTTGTTATTCGTGTGGGTTCAAAAATTCGATGCATGTGCATGTCAAACGTACGCAGTATACACAAACGGTGTGGGTTGGGTTGGGGTTATTTTCATAGTCCTTAAAGTTGATCATTATTCAAGTACGTACACATCCATCAATTACCCACCAGCATGTGATTCATGGGTGTTTGTATAATAATGTCTGGACTTCACCCGTACGATAACTTGATACCGGCCTAATGAATTGATTAATTCGGAAATTAATTTTAGTGTTGATGGGCAGAAAGCTCAATTAAAATCAAAATTAAGTCCCGTACGAATTGACTCAAAATAAGATTTGATAGTGTGTAATAATAGGAGAGACCGTGTATAATGTAAATCTCGTAGCGGATCAATTCCAACGAGCCTTTCAAACTAGTACTCCCTCCGTCCCTTTTTAAGTGATCCATATGGGGATACGTGCAATTTCAAACCATAAAAAATATATTTCTCTATATAATTTTTTATACCAAATTAAAGTGCTCATTGAGTACTTTAATTTGGTGTAAAATAAATTTAAAAACGTTCTACGGAAGTGCCTCTTTTAACGTTTACAAAATACACGTTTTCCAAGTGGATCACTTAAAAAGGGACGGAGAGAGTACTTTTTGTAATCAATTCTATAGCTTATTCAATAAACGTTGGTTCTTCAATCAAGTTTTGAATGACTTTATGGTCAGATTGTTCCTACGTG
This sequence comes from Gaultheria prostrata, assembly GCA_036023075.1. Taxonomy (NCBI): domain Eukaryota; kingdom Viridiplantae; phylum Streptophyta; class Magnoliopsida; order Ericales; family Ericaceae; genus Gaultheria; species Gaultheria prostrata. The sequence continues at coordinate 29,463 of JAXBDA010001936.1, read as the reverse complement.
TTGTAAATTCTCATTAATGTCTCATATTATTGGGATTTTCAAAAAATAATTAGTGTTTAGCCCATCAAAAACTCAAGTTTGTCATAATCTATCCATTTTCTAAAGTAAATTTTCATAGGTCCACTTTGTGAAATTCCTACGCCTATCGAAAGACGTCAATAAGGACTTTCTATGGTTCTGATCAGATGTCCGGGACAGCTTTAACAAAAGAAAGTTGCATACTACATACTCCATGATACAAAAAAGAAATATGGGATCAAACGAGCACCTGAGTTTATAATCAATTTTAAATAAAATGATACTGTAGTAGATTTTCTTTGCAAATTTCTTTTAAATCATGAGTTTCATGCTCTGGCTGTCTTGATCAATAAAAACAAATGCTCCAAAAATTTCTGAGCTGTGAGGTCCTGTTAAGGACACTTGAGGGCCCTTATGTGACCTGAAAATAGTATTCCAATTCAATTCGAAAATTGATTTCCCCACCACCACTGACAGCACCCCTCCCTGGGTCCCATGAAAATCACCTCTCATATCTTTTTTTTTTTTTTTTGAACCGCAAAAAGGGTGCTCTTGTGGGGACTTCACTGCACCCTGAGGCCTTGGCCCCGGGGTCACCGGTTGACGCCCAGATTTAACCCAACCCATAGGAAGGGACCCACCACCAGGGCACCAGTGGAGTGCATCACACCTCTCATATCTCAATGCCACTTTAGGCTCCGTTTGGGAGCCTCTTTTTTGTTTTTTTGGTTTCTCTTTTTTGATTTATGGGTGTTTAGCAGCTAAGGGGAAAAAGAGTTTTCCCAAAAACTGTTTCTCCATTTTTGTTGATAGAGAGAACAAATCAAAAAGAGATTCACACCTCCTTTTCAACTTCTACTTATGGATTTCTCCCATCTCTCTCTCCCAAAATGCATTCTGCACATTTCTCCAACCACTCATCCCAGATTTAAAAGTCATTCTGGTCATAATCCAAAAAATCAAAAAGCCAAAAAGTTAAAAATGAAAAGCTAAAAAGTAGGCTCCCAAACACCCTCTTAGTAGTAAAAAAGTTGTTTTTTGACCCTCCGGCCCATGAATTGAAGAGAGGTGATTTGTAACTAGATTCTCCAAATAGCAACATTTAAAAAATAGAATAGTGATAAAAACAGTCGAAGTTATCTATTTATGACAAGGACCCGGGTGTTGGGGAGGACCCCTGGTATGCGGCCTCAGGGTCGTCGAATGTGTTTTCAACGGTTTAGATCTCACCTTAGTATTGGACAGCTCGTTGCCGAGGTGAGAACTTAGCCGTTGAAAATACATCTGACGGCTCTGAGGCTGCACACCAGGGCTGATCTCCAGGGAGTGCTTTCCAACACCCTCTTCCCACAACGTGAAATTTTAAGATTCACATAGATAATATTCGTGCGAAGACCTACACAATGAATGATTTCGCTTGTCAAAATGTGTAGTGAAACTCACTCTATATGATAGTGCGTTTAAAAGGCGTGTTTGAGATGTGTGTTCTAAAAACAGATACGTGTTTAAAATAAAATAAAAAAGATCTGTTGATTGAATGAAAGGTACATTTAGGTTTAATGTATTATTTTTATTGTTTAGAAAGAGAAGGCTTTGGCTTTTCTTGTTTATTTTCTTTTTCATTTTCATGACGTGGGGGGCAATTTAATCATACAGTTGGTGGCTGGTGGCCCATGGGTAGGCATACCACCGACGAATTCATAAAATTATACTCCGTATTACGTAAACGATGTAATGTAAGATTTTCACCTTGTTTGGAACATGTTTTAGAAATATGTTTTGGAAACAAACTCAAAAAAGTGGTGTGACCCACTTTTTCTCTCTCTAACTTTTTAATCATTACTTTCATTTCTCACTCTATCTCTCTCCTCCTTTTCTCTCTCTCCACAATTATTACTCTCATTTCTCTCTCTACCTTTTTTCAAATTTTTCAAAAACACTTCTCCAAAACACAAACCAAACAAAGCGTTTGTTTTTGAAATGGCAAAATTATTTCCCGTTTCACTCATTTGGATTATTAGATTACTAGTTTTTCAAATTTTACGAGACAAATAGATTATTAGCTTTTCAAGTTTTACGAGACGAACCATTCTTTTTCACATATATCAACTAAAAAGGAATAAAAAGTCAAAAAATAGAAAAGAAACCAAGTTAGTGGAAGTGTGGAACGGAGCCTAAGTCAATATATACGGAGAAAGAAATTTGACAAGGGTATCAAAAATTGAGGCCTCGTTCCATTAACTCAAAAAGCCAAAAGTCAGCTTTTTATATTTTTCAAGATATGTCATCCCCTCACAATACATCACATAAAAAATAGCAAAAGGCCAACGCATTTTTCGAGCTCTCACATAAAAAAGCCAAAAAACTAAAAAAGCCAAATTAGCGGCACACCCCCTGAAGCTTCCATGCCTGGATAAATTTCCCTGCCTTCTGTGTCCCGAGTACCCCTCCTATGCTCTGGATGAACAAAACCATTCAAAAAATAAATAAAATGGATTCAAAAGACTTAACATGCCTGTCCAATAACGGCAATCGGGACCCGTATGGTATGGTGAGAGTGTCTTACAGGGTTGTAGTGTGCCATTTAGATCATCGGATATGTTTTCAAATGTCCAAATTATTTCTTATAGGTAAAATAAGTATCTTACATGTAAGATAATATATAAAATTTGGACCGATGAAAATACATCCGATAGTCCAGATGACGCACTACACCCCTATAAGACACTCTCGCCCTACACGACCCGGGTCCCCAATATTAAGGAGAAGACTTTGAACGTTGGGGCCGGCTCAAATAAACATCAAATAAAAAAATAAAAAATCGCCATCTTTTCTGGCAATACCTCATCACATAGGCGGCTCTAGTAAGGGAATAGGGTGGTCTCTTGAACTAAATTTTTTTGTTTGTTTGAAATACATGTAATAATTCGGGTTTTATTTTAGTTTATCCCTTTCTTGAACACCCAGCCTAAAAATATTTGAACATCTTACGCATAAATATTTGAATATCTAACCCAAAAAAGTTTGAACAACTAGCCACAAAAATCAGCCCACAAACCAATCCAATGTAAATAACTCATTTAAAAGCCATAGACGGCTAGCTCCATAACTTCTCATAGATGGTCAATTGAACAACCTAAACTATTTTGTGGAGTATTTTCTAATACATCTATTAATCTAATTATCTCGGGTTTATTTGAGCACTTAATCTTATGTATTTTCGTATTATTTGTGCCCATTATTCACATTAATGTATAATTTTTTTTTGTATATATGGCTAGTTAATAAAACTAGTAGAGTTAGAATAATTTTTGAATACCCTGTTCAAAATTCCTGGAGCCGCCACTGCCTCATCATTAATATCGTCACTCTTACGATAAAAGTTGCACATATAGTTTACTTACCCGAAAAAAAAAAAAACAGTTGCATATTTTAGAATTCTCACACTTGAACTGTAAAACTCTCAGACTTCTACAAAAGTGGATGGAGTCGGGCCCACAGGGAACTCTGCAATTAAAAAAAAATCTCTAGTATTATTGTAATATCCTAGCCCTATATAAGAGCATTTACATTTGAGACTCTTTAAAAATGTTGGTTATACGATAAAAAGTGTAAAAAATAGGTCCCAAAAATTATATGTTAAAGAATTATTAGGCAGAGTACAAAAAAGTGATCCATTTGATATTGTTAAGACACTTTAGAGTGTTGGTTAAGTATTAAAAGTAGGACCCAAGTATCACTACCTTCCTCTCACATGGGCACCTTTTCCCTCTCTTTTTTCTCTCACCTGACAAACCCCTCCCTGCTCTCTCTCTCTCTTCCGTCCCTTCTCTCACTCTCTCTCTTGTTTCATTTACATGGACCCCACTTAGAGTGCCCCAAAATACAAGTTGCAGGTAACAACCGTTTAGCTTCCGATACAAAAGTTGTACCCTAGCCCACTCCTTAACCCCATCAAATGGAGAGGAAAAATGAAGAATTTTGATTGTTATATCTGTGTGAGTCAGTAAAAACTGATTCTAAATTGGGCCTAAATGGCTCAAATGTAGATGCTCTAACTATGAGAATTGAATCTCTGCTAAGTGTGGACATGGACAAAATGCTTTTAGAAGTGTGATGTATGGAATGGGTTGGTGTCACGTGATGACTAGCTCATGCGATAGAGCTCTTAAATGCTCCACACTGTATCTCAGAATCCAGTGCTATTCCGGGCATTTCCCCTCCTCTAGGTCATAGATTAGGAAAGACGAATGACATTAAAAAAATAAAAAATAAAGGGTTGGTGGGACCCATCGTGAGACAAAAATGTCCAAGGAAACATGACAGACTATAATATGAGTGAGGAAGTGATTTTGTACGTGGTGAGAGTGCAAGTTTAATACAGTAGAAGTAGAAAAATAGACAATGGCCAAGTGTACACTTTGGGGTTTATTTAGGTGTCTACGTTTGGTACAGAAATAGAAGCTCATGGGTAGAGCTGTGATTGGTTTGTTTTGTTTTCAGAGTTTTGAGGGTTTACAATTGAAAAGACCATATAATAAGGGTATAATTTTTATAGCCATTTTAATTGATTTTTATCTAAAGATTGGTAGGTATTTGTGACTAATTGTGGAGAGTTTTAGGGTGTTACAATTATATATATAAAAAAGTTCATATGAATTATATAGGCTTGCCCTTGCAAAATATTTTTGAAAAAAAGATTCGCTCTTGCGTAGTGAAATTCCTGGCTCACAGACAACAGTATAATATTTTCACACGTTCATGGTGAAAATGTCATGCAACAAACAATCAAGGCCTAAAGGACTTATTACACGTTATTTTTGCGTCAAGTTTTGGGTATTATTAGTTTCTCTCGGCGAGAAGAATCGAAAATATAAAAAATTATAGTCGAAACTCTTTTTAATAAAGAAGAAAATAGGTCAAAACTCTATCTTTTTAAAATTTGCTTGCGTCTCCATAAATATAGAAATCAACTCATTATTGGGGCAAAAATATCTGGTGAATAATAAGTCAAAAAATCTACTATATATCTTTTTAAAATTCGCTTGCGTCACAAATATAGAACTGAACTCATTATTGGGGAAAAACCTAAAAACTTATCATAGATCTGTAACCTAACCTTGTCCTTGGGTGTTTGGTGCAACTTCTCACAGCATATTTTACCCCCTTTTTCCTTCTCTAACAAGAAAAATTAACTTAAATAAGCTGCAAAAAGTAGATAAAGTCAAATCTTTTATTTATTATTGTAGCTTTTACGTGCAATTATCTTAAAGCATAATTTAAAATGAATTTTTACTAAAAGTACTGTCTTCTCCACTATAGTTAAAAATGAGTATAATTTTCACTAAATATTACTATTTTGTGACATAAATAAAGAAATTATCTGCGTAAAAATATACTCTCTCTGTCCCAATTTGTTTGCTCACTACGAAACTACGTGCAATTTTCAAACTAAAAATTAATGTATTTATCAAAATAATTTTTGAATTTTTTTTGCACCGTATTAAAGTTTTCAATGAGATCTATCAAACAAGATCCATATTGATTAGAAAATTATTTTTGCAAGTACATTATTTTTTAGTTTGAAAATTGCACGTAGTTTCGTAGTGAGCAAACAAATTGGGACGGATGGAGTACAATAGTGAAAATCAGCCTTAAAAGCTGCTCCAAATACTCATTAACTGAAGGGGAGTGATTTTCACACCCCCAAATTGTTATCCACACCCCCTTCTTTTTTTTGTTTTATAGTAAATTTTTTATGTGTAAAAATTCTACTGAAAGACAAAAAAAGACGTATGAATAATAATTTGGAGGATGTGAAAATAAATTACCTTAGGCCTTGTTCTTGAATGGATTTTATGAGATAAAATATAATTTTGATAAAATGTAGTTTTGTTTAGAGGTGTAATAAAATGACATTGGTTTCCCAATGGATTAAATCTAGGATTGATAATGAGATAAAATCTAGTGTTGATAAAACCTAATTTTGCTAAAATTCATTGAGAATGTTAAATCTAAATTTGATCTTGCTCGAAATGGGGTGATTTTGGATCGAGCTCTTACAGCCTTCCGATGGCCTCGATTCCCGCGTTGACCCACTCGGATTTTGATTCCGAGCACGATGAACGGATCGGATTGGCCGTTAGGGACCCACACGGCCGTCGCCGGTGCCGTCGGTACGGTTTTGGTCTGTACCCGTAGGATTACTCTATCTTAGGGGGTGTTAGTTGTGTGTGTGTGCGCGCGCGCGGTGGTGGTTTACTTGTTCCTGCAAAGTACAATGGGCTCCACCCAAATTATGAATTGGGTAAATTTCATTGACACCCCCAAGGGTTTCCCTTTGTGACGGATCTTTTTGATTTTTTTGAGTTAGTGGAATAAACTGACTTTTTGATTTTTTAGTGTGCCTGAGCTAACTTACGCGAATACCGATGAATTCTTAGGGGACCAATATCACATTCTACTAGAGATCGTCCAATTAAAGCCAACAAAAAAGCACACTCGAATTGACCCTGGGATGCACTATAACGGTGTAGTGCGCGATCCAAGTCATTCATATCTACAATTAATGGTCCAGATTTCAAATAGTATCGTATAGATAATCTTACCTATATGATGCCTTTAGCAAACTTGGACCATTACAAATACTCTCTCCGTCCCAATTTGTTGTGTTTGTTTCCTTTTTTGGACATCTCAAAAAATTGTCTATATCTTTTAATCTATGATGTTTTTTATATTAAATATGGATCTTATTTGATCTCAATTAATTTTGTTAAACAAAGATTTCAAAATCATAAAAAATATTATAGATTATAAAATATAGATAATTTTTTTAGAGGTTTCAAAAAGGAAAAAGACACAACAAATTGGGACGGATGGAGTACTTCTCCTCAATCTTTTAAACCCTGTGATGCACCCCGTACCATAGGATTCCGGATTCACCCAAATAATTTATGATCTCGATTGATACAAAACGTGTGATGGAATATACAGATAGTACATGTGTAGATTTTTATTTTTTTTTATGCGTAGTTGAAAAGATTCCAATTATTTTATGTACAAAAGTGGAGGCATTACCAGTCCATCTTCTCTCCCCCAAAGCCAGCAGTTCTCAGAGACCCAAGGAGTTCCCAACATTTGGGTAAAAACTCTGTTCTGCATTTTTCAAGGTTTTGGAAATGGAAGGCTTGAGTTTTGCTATTGGAGTGATAGGTAAATTACATGTAAAATTAATGTATATGTGCATTTATTTGAAGTGGGTGTTTTGTAATTCGTGTAATTGATTAAGAGGACAGAGAAAGAAAAAAAGAAAAAAAAAAAAGGGACTTATTTGTTGGTTTTTTTTGCTTGTTGCAGGCAACATTATCTCTGTTCTGATGTTTCTCGCCCCCGTGTAAGCTACCATTTCATGTTTCTTTAGTACCATTCTTGTTTTCACATTTGGCATGTCGGATCTGAAATAGATATAGGGATATGTTACATATGTATATGTATATGTATATATATCAAACGCGGACTCTGTCCACATCTTCATTTTTTCGGTCAGATTTTCATGATCCGAACTGTTTAATGTATTTAAAAGGTATTTTTAAGGGTCCTTTGCAAGAAATCAGAAAAAAAAAATCGATCGGGAAGAGCTTGATCCGAACAGTTTTTCATAAAACTGTACATATGTGAGAGAGAGAGAGAGAGAGCATATTGGGTTGGAGTTTCTAGTACCAATTTGCAGAACAGAAATAATCTGAATTAAAAAAAAATTGATTGTCTTCATTCTTCGGATTCATTGTTTATGAGAAGAAATGGTTATGTAGAACGGCCAAAAAAAAAAAAACGTTTTATTTTTCCTAACATAAAAACACATTTGTTGAGAACCGTCAACGAAGGTGAGTTTCCGCTACCGTAATTCCGTATTTTTGGACAACCAAGTTTCAAATCAGTTGATATATATGAGGAGAATGACTTGGAAGAATACCAAAAATACGGGGAATACTGTGGTGAGAACTCACCCAAAATAGTTTTAAGTCATGTTCTGCAAAATTGATTTTGAAAACAACCCAATTTTATATATCAAGCATCAGAAATGCTTATCTATTACTATGCACTATGATACTATTTTTTGTGCACAAACCAATTTAATAAATTAAATTTGTTTTAGTCTTTTATTTAATTCCTTATTACTATTTTTTGTGTATGCAGAAGTACATTTTGGAGAATTATCAAGCGGCGATCGACGGAAGAGTTCGAAAGCCTTCCTTACATTTGCACATTGTTGAATTCTTCATTGTGGACTTATTATGGAATCATAAAATCTGGTGAAATTCTTGTTGCCACTGTCAATGGTTTTGGCATCTTTGTTGAAGCAATCTATCTCTCCATATTTCTCATTTATGCACCCAGTAAGATGAGAGTAAGTATATATACCATCTTTTTCTTTCACTCTTCTACTTTTAATCTCCCACGTACATATATGTGTACAGAACGGATTAAGGGGTGGATGAGTCTTGGACGTAAAACCGTCCTACTCACGTTGCAAATTGTTGTATAGAGATTTTCTCGGCCAACATCTTTTAAAAAAATCCTAAACCCTCTATACTAAAAATGGCCCAATTCGAATTTAGGGTTTGCATTTTGTAATGGTAAAATCTTTTGTAATGGTTTTATAAAGACTCCTTATTGCCCAATTTTTGTATGCAAAATTTATGGTGGGCCTCCTTTAATAAGTTTGATTTAGGCCTCCAAAATCTATGAGCCGGCTTTGAGTCTAGCATCTTGTGTTATTTTTAGCAATACTTGTATTTATAGCAATATTATTCTGTCTTCTAAAAGGATATAGACGCGCAAGAATGTGCGCGGTCATATTTTGTAAATTGCATAGGTCAATTGAGGGGAAAAAAATTTATGATAATTCGATTTTTGGTTTATGGTTGTGATTTTTTTTGTATTGGCAGAAAATAATATAACCTTTCGGAAATTACACTTTTTTTTTTATAATGTTTACAGTGTATTTCTAATTAAAACAGGGTTCGGGAGGGCAATATATGTCTCAAGTATTTTTTTTAGTGGAAGCGTAAGAACTGCATTAATAATAGTACGAAAAATCCAATTATCTCATGGTGATGTTTTTAGGCTAAGACTGCGATTCTTGTGGGAATTCTGGACGTGGGTTTTCTGGCAGTAGCAATTTTAGTGACCCAATGGGCTTTGAAAGGACATGAGAGAATAGATGCCATGGGAATTTTGGGTGCAGGGCTTAACATCATCATGTATGCCTCACCATTGGCTGTCATGGTAAGTCATGAGAAGAATGTGTGTATTTTTTTCATATATATTTTATTTTATGTAATTCATTTTTTCACGTCTTTTTTAAAGCTATAATTGCACTTCTTTTTGTTGTCTGATTGTATGTGAATTTAAAATTTTATCCTTTATCATGTACAAAAGTTGACGCATGAAAAGGGTAATATTGTAACTACATATGAAGATTAAAGAAGTGACTGCAGTTTATTTACAGGAAAAATCACTACCCATTTCTAATTAAAAAAAAAAACATCACTACCCCATTTGTTTTTTGATCAAAATCACAAAATCGAGTAAATGATTTAATTTCTGAATTATTAGATTCTCTCTATTGATGTATATCTTTATCAGAAAACGGTGGTGACGACGAAGAGCGTAGAGTTCATGCCATTCTTACTCTCATTTTTCTTTTTCTTGAATGGAGGCGTTTGGGCTTTCTATGCTATTCTCGTGCACGATTATATCCTTGCGGTGAGTAATTCTACCCTCTATTTTTCCTACAAGAAGTACTTACCTTCCACATTTGAGGTTGAGTATGATTAGACATCAATCATATCACAAATTATCAATCAACATATAATTGCCACACACACACTTATATCTTAAATAAACGAGTTCCTATCAATATGAAAATCTATTTTCCCCCTAAGAATCAACGTGTTATAAAATTGCATTGATCATGATTTTCAGTATAATTGATGTTTTCGATGAGCACTATAATAATAAACAACCAAAAAAGCCTAGGAATAGTATTTCAAAACAAACTGCTACACAATTGTGTACTTGTGTATGAGCCATTTAATGTATGTGAGTGTATATGTATCGAACAGCTCTGAACGCAGTAGTATTCGAGGTTGTAATCTAAAATTATGTTCCTAGTATAAAACATGAACAATTCCGATCATCGAGTCACTCGTATGGAAAAGGGTCCTCTCTCTACAGTCTAAACATTAACCATTACTAAAGAGAATGCAATTTGGGGTTGTAGGTACCAAATGGAACTGGCTTTTTACTTGGAATTGCACAGGTAGTGCTATATGCTATTTACAGGAATGCCAAGCCTTCCAAAACTGGCATCGATGGATTGGAAGATGGGTGGCAGCATGAGCACCTCATCCCACCTTCAGATCAAATTATTTCACAGCAAGAATGAGTTGTAGTGTTAGAGTTCAAACAAATTAGAAAAGGCAAAAGAGCTAATAGTATTTGTGATGTGTTTTTGGTTTCTTGTATTCTTTTTTTTTTTTTTTTTTAGGTTTCAAGTTGCTATCACAAGGTTTTTTATTTAGGCGTAATGCGATGAGGACTTGCTCCGGGCATTGTAACTCCTCCATAGTTGCCGATCATATGAAATGAAACTATGTAATTTCTCTGTACAGGCGGCATTCCAGCCAAACCACGTTGAATATATTACATGTGTTTGTATGTTTGTGACTCCTAATCCCCAACATATACGAAATTTGATATGTACAAGAAGGTAGGCAAACAAGAGGAGTGTGCTCTCATAGTCCAAAAGAACTCGTACCCTTCAATATTTCCATTAATGTTCTTCTTGAAATACTTGAAAGACGTAGAGGGAGAATAAATTAGGTCAAACGAAAAGAGGGACTGAGTAGTGATAAAATTTGAACTGGAAAAAGTATTTGAATAGGGGCATTTTGGGCTTGGAAAATTGTAACAGGGCTTAAAAAAGGTGGCCTAAGTAAGAGTATCATTACTATCCGTCCTAATTTATTCATTATATTTTTGAAAATCGTGCCAACTTTCAATTGCTTTTTACATTGACTTCCAAAGAAGAAACTGTATGTATGGGCCGTTGCTCAGGTAGTCTGGGCCTCGAATCCAAATACTTGATACTGATTCAGTTTTAGGCCCAACTCCAAAGCCTGTTTAGTTGTATTCTTTAGCCCACCTAGACAAGTTAGCAGGAAATTTGCAACTCTCGCGAGCATTGGCTTGGTGGGCTACTTCTGGGCCCTTTTAGACTAGATCATAGGAGTATTTGTTTTTCTAACAAAAATGGCCAGTAAAATTTCGAGAATAACCTGTAAGACAAATATGACAAATACAAGGTCGATCATGCAAATACAAATGTCCACCGTCTTGATATTTTTAGATTATTTATTTGAGCCCAACCTCGACCTTTTTTTGCAGATAACACCTGTTTGTGACTTTAGCCGCAATGCCAACCTTGATCCATTCGGAGGTGAAGGGTACTATACACACACTTCCATTTTAGAAAGGAAAAATATATTTGTATTGTTAGGGGCCTAAGTTAGTAGATTTAAATGTTTTTGTTGGCAGGGCAATATGCCCAGACCAAACTCCACTTCTTACCCCCTTTTTTTTATTCAAAAACTCAAATTCGAGTAAAACTCATCAAAAGTCCACTCTGTTCCTTTACTCAAACCTATATCTAATTGAGTTTTACTCAAATTTAACTCAAGTAAAAGGATACTCAAATTTTTATTCAAATTTTGCATGACTATTTGTTCCCCTAAAATTTACTATCATGCAATTAATAATGATACTACTAAAAATTATGCTTGAATTTGGATTTCCCATTGGATTGTTTCATACCAAATGAAACTTTTACTCAAATTTTGAGTAAAAACTACAAATGAATAAGGGTTGGAGATGCTCTTACAGTGTCTCATAAAAAATAAAGAGTTCACTTTTATTTTTAGTTTGTTTCTCTCTCCATCAACTATTTCAATCACTTTTAAAAAGAAGTTAAAGCAAAGAATATTTGAAGAAAATAGTAGTTTAATAGAATATGAATATACTAATATATAAGGAGTCTGATGAAGCGAACATTTAAAAAAGTAGTTTGCGAAAGTAAAAAAATAGTTTTTCCTCTCTAATTTAGTTCAAAAGCAGGGGAGGCTAATATGAATGTCTTATCTTAAAAAATAAATGTTGGAGTGTGGTCATAATAAAGAGTGCCAAAATTATTTACCATTTGCAAATTCATTCTCATCAAAATCTCATAAAACGCCATCCTTCTCCGAATGTGTGTGTCTCTACATTCCATATAGACGTGTTTGGTTACTAAAATGCTCAAGAAATACTCAATTAACGTGTGAAAAATACTGCCACGTGGTACCCAATCGACACTCAAATTTTTCTCCCAAAGTGGTTATTTTTTACTTCATTGGGTTGAAAGCAAATAGCCAATCATATTTGTGAGGATATCCACTTCCACTTCACTCCCATTGGACCAAGATGTTATGATATCGAATTATTAGCATACAATAATTAGGCCCAGAGCGACCTGGGCATGCACGAATGCATGACAAGCCTCTATCAACAATTATGAATGAGATCATATATTTTGCACGAATGCATGACAAGCCCATTAAAAATTCAAACAGTCAAGCTGACCTAGCATGTTTGTTAGGGATGGCCATTTCGTCCAACTCGTTCGTATCCGATCCGATTCCCGTCCTGAACAGATCGGAGATTTGGAAATTTGTTTGGGGATTGGATAGGATATGGAGATGTTTTTAGAAAATTTTGGGGGATTGGGTAGGAGGTGGGGGTAGACATATTGTGATCTTTCTCCGATCGATCTATGCCCCGTCCCCGAATCCCCGATACTCAGGGGTCTATTCATGACTAACGAAACTTTGAAATTTGGAAGGATGCTTTTGATGATATGTTTGGTGCCTAATGTTATGGTCTTTGTTATTTGGAACTATGGAATTATCTTTTTAACTTTTGCTTTTGCTTTAAAACTATGGAATTATGTTGTGATCTTTATTATTTGGAACTGTGTGACTAGCTATAGAGTTGCATAGCTTATCTTGAAATGTGTTACTGTTGAACAATATTTGGTCGTCTTTTGGTATGAAGGATTCTCATTGCATTGTTTATTCTGCAATTATACTAGTGTTTTCATTATTATTTGCCTTTTGTAAGTTTTAGTTCGTGCTTAACATTGGTACTTTTACGTTTATATTGTACTGCTTTGAGATGCCTCTTTTTGGAATAACAAACTGTAAAGACATATACTAACAATCTATTTTTTATTTTTTTATTTTACCCCGAATCCCCGCAGTGATCCCCGTTCACCATTTGGAGTGGGGATGAAGGATAAAAATATAGTCTTGTTGGGGATCGAGGGCAAGAAAGGAGACGGGGAAGGAATTCGGGAATCACGGATGAAGATAGTACTATCGGCCCCGATCCGTCCCATGCCCATCCCTAATGCTCGTAATTCTTGAACCAAGATAATTCCTAATCAACTCAGTAAAGACTGGAGTACTTTTATTTTTCTTTTTAAGAATTACACATCTCTTTGCAAGGGCTTGAAAAGAGACGGAGGGATACAGAGCGGGGGGAGGAGTACATTTTGTGGACTTTTGTTGGAATTAGATCCTCTCTGAGCTTTCGTTTGGATTAAACGATAGAGTCTAACAACTCCTTTGGCTGCCGGCGTGAGAAAAGAAAGGAAAGGAGAGGAGTTCACCTTAATGAAGAGAAAAGAAAAGAAAGGGGAGTAGTTTCTCACGCCTCATCCAAACAAGCCTGAGAAATCAAACTCTCTCCCTCCTATTCCTGTGACCTTAGACTCTTCGGCGGCCAAAATTAAGCTTCAAAACTCAATTTTTTTGACAGATCTGGGCTGACCTCGAAGAAACGAAGAGAATGGTGTAGGTTTGACGACGATCCGACGAGGTGTGAACGGCAGCCGTCGCCGGACGTCGACGACGATCTCTCTTTCTCACGAAATCGCACCACTTTTGGTGAGAAACAAAACTGGGGTCTGGAGGTGGTCCGGTCTCTCACCGTCTCTCGCCTCTTGCTGCATCCAAACGTGGGAGAGACTGCGTTTTCTTCCCGTTTCCTTTCTTCTCTCTCGGATTCTCGCAATCCAAAGGAGCTGTAAATCTGAATTGTCTATTGCTGTAATAATTAATGATAATCGGGTTCCGATTTTTCTGCCCACTTCTAACCGACCTTAACTTTTATATGATGATCTCGTAGACTCAAAATCCACAAGTAAAAAACCATCACGGGCCTCGATCACACGAGGATCCCAAAGCCCACCACTCGAAATTCTCTCTCTCTTGAGTCTCTTGCATCCCTTTGACCTCTCTCTCTCGAAAATGGTAATGGAAAGACTCCAAGAAGAAAAAGAAGAAGAAGAAGAAGAAGACGACGCAGGCGAACCCACCACCACTCAATGCACCAACCGCCACCGCCACCACCACCCCCACCCTCACAAACCCACCGCCACCACCCCAGACGGCATCTGCCCCTTCTGCCTCCAAGAAAAACTCACCAAACTCCTCTCCTCCTCCTCCACCTCTTCTTTCTCCATTCACCCATCCACTTCCTCACCCCCATCTCCTAACAAGTCCTTCAGATCTGACTTCATACCACCCAAACCTACACTCCCCACCTCATCTCTCATCAATTCCAACATTACCCACCATTTTAATTCCACTAGTAAGTACCATTATCATCAGTGTCAGTCCAGTGGGGCATTTCTTCAAATACCTTTCGTTCAAACCCAAAAGAAGAAGAAGAAAAACAAGAACAAGCTGGACCAAGATCATAAAGATGGTGGTATCTTTTCAAACCGGAGCGAATCCACCCGCAGCACTCCACGTGGCGGCGGGAGAGATTTTGTACCGGCGGACGAGTTTAATACTCCTCGTAAGAGAGGGTTATTCTGGTCGTTACTTTCTCTCTCTAAAAACACAAGTTCTAAAAGAATCGAGGATAGGAATTGGAGAGATGAAATTGAAATTGACGATATTTCGTCAAATGGGTTTGTTGCTATGAGGAAAAGGGAGGAGGATCTTGAGACGGTTTCGGCGGATGAAGAGGAGAATGAAGAGAGCAGTCAAGAAGCGGCGGCGGCGTCTGACCGGAAAGTGACGAGGTCTAGATCCGTCGGCTGCGGCGGCGGAGGCAGCAGGAGCTTTTCCGGCGAATTCTTCGACCGGATCTCAACTGGGTTTGGTGACTGCGCTCTCCGCCGAGTCGAATCATATAGAGAATCCAAGCAAAAAATCACCGCCACTCATCGCCACCGTGCTTCCGCCGCCGTTGGGCAGGAATTTATCAAGTGTAGTGGGATTTTTGGTGGGTTTATGGGTACTTCTTCTTCGTCCTCGTCCTCTTCTTCTTCTTACTTGGTTTCATCTTCAGGTGAAGATAGTAGGGCGGCGGCGAGGCATGGGAGGAGCAAGAGTTGGGGGTGGGCATTTGCTAGTCCACTTAGGGCTTTTAATAAGCATTCTTCTTATGGCAAGAGAGAGGGTTTGGATAAGAAGAAGAACAGTACCAGTCCCAACCTAAATGCTATTCCTTCACTATTGGTTTTGAGAGGTTAATATGCTTCATGTTGGATAATTAGGCTTTTGTTATAGTGCACAATATGAGCTTGTTATACTCTTTCAATGTTCTAGAAATTGCTAGGCGCTAGATGGACGGAAAAAGAACGTCCACTAATGTCAACCGGCTAACGTCTAGGCGCCGACTAATCGGCTACCTAATATATGCTTTGGGCCTAGCGCCTAGGCGGGGACTAGTCGGCCGTCTGTGTTCTACCTTATCTTTGAAAATGAAGTGTTCCTTGATTTGGTAATTGGCTTGATATTGGTGTCCAATTCTTAAATGGGAGCATGAAGTTCATCCAGGTGCAAAACATATTGCTACTCAATTTCACTTATGCTAGTCTTGTACTTTCCTTTTTGTGAAAAGAAAAGGAGAGGGTTAAAATATGCTAGATCTTTAGTTCATGTTACCCAAAGGGATTCTTGTTTGATATGGTGTTTATGTGGTCCTAATCTCTTGATTATGATATGCTGTCTCACTTTTATGCATAAGCTAGATTGTGGAACTTGTGCGACTTCTGTTGACTTAGATCCCCTCATGTCTCGATCTAGAGTCTTTCTAGTGTTTAATGTTTGTGCTTCTTTGTAGCTCGTCCAATATTTCCGGTATTTTCGATTGTTGTCTACTCGAAGATAAAGTCATTTTCTTTACACGCATCACAAAAATATAATTTAGCAGAAACAATACTCACCTACAATGAGAATGCGGTATTTTTATCGAAAACTCGACCTAAATTGATGCTAGAAGAATGACTTTTGGGAAATTCAACCAACTTTCTAAGCTCTTCTTCTTCAATGGTGAAATGGGGTATGTAGTTGATGCAGTTAAGCTCGTCCAGTCAAATGAGGGGCTTTAATGGAACATACATTTATCTTCTTTGAGCTTCCAATTCTTGTGTGTTTGATCCTTGATACCATGTCTATTACTACTATCCAACCCTGGAAACAAAAAAGCAGGCTGGTTCTTAAAATTCACCAACTTTGATAGTAGTAGTTTATTGCTGATTTGGTCTTGGATTTAGAATGTAAAAAGCTATGGTGGCACTATGGCCAGGTTGACCTTGACTTTTCGAGGGCCTAAAATGAGAATTAAAGATTGGGTATTTTTTGTTGGACTATTACAGGGGTACCAAAGTAAGAGAGGCTCCTAGAATTTCTTAAATTTTTTGGGACTCCTGAAACGATTGCGTCTTGAGTTTTAGCTCAAGGTCATTGGACTATTACAGGGGTACCAAAGTAAGAGAGGCTCCTAGAATTTCTTAAATTTTTCGGGACTAACGACTGCGTCTTGTGTTTTAGCTCAAGGTCATTTCTGATTGTGGTGTTGGTTGAATGTGGAAGGTTTGCAAAGTGAGTCTTTATTTAGTTATGAGGTTGAATTATCTAGTCAAGAAAACCTAGTGTTTTAAAATAGAATAAATAGAATAGATGATCAACATTACGGGACGGAAGAAGTACTGTCGATTATGGTAATAATTTAAACTAGGGTTACCATACAAACCGCAAGCAACCACAGGCTTTCCCTTTATTAATACTTTTTCTCTCTATTTCTGAGTTGTAATCATGCCATGGCAAAGAGATTCTGTAAATATTATATTGTGAAGAGTTATAGCCACTCTGCATGTTACAGAAAGGGATTCTTGATTGTTGATATGTGTAGGTTTGTTTATATGTGGTCCCAATGTGTTGATTAATGATATGATGTCTTAACTTCTAATTCTATGAATAAAATTGTGAACTTTGTAGTGACTTTAGTGGGCTTAGATCCATTAATGTCTCAATCTAACCTAGGAGTCTTTCTAGACTCAAGTGTCTTGACCACCTTTTTACCTGGCCTAATTTATGGAAATTGACGTGTAAGAATCACCAAATGTGATCATGTGCAAGGATCCATTGGACCAACTTAACTAGATCAGGATTTCTATATTTCAGTTGGTCGTGTACCGGTACTTAAATGTTAGGAAAATTCTGAGTTCAGATTGATTGAACAACATCGATTTCCTATATAGTTTTCTAACTTAATTAACATAATCCAATCGTCTTGAGAGAAAAAAAGACTCATTTTTTTGTGTGTGGATAATTCTGAATATCATAAAACTAAGCGAACAAAATAGAGTTACGCCACCTACGAGCGGTCATAAAAGTATAACAGACCCAATAGAACAAATCGATACTCAATCGAGCACTTGCCTAATATTAAGACTATCCCTATTCATAAACTTATTGGCCCAACTAAACATAAGAAAAGGAAGAGAGAAACATGAGGGTGAAGAAGTCAAAAACATTTTCAAGTTTTCAATCAACTGCTGAACATGATTGTTGGAAGAGAAAAACTTATTCGCGGCTGATCCGTGAATAAGTTTTTTGCAGCCCACCAATTAGAGTTTGCCAGCTCACCCTATCCTCACTAGTGGGCTGCAGTGTTGGTACGCTGGTAAGTGAGGATGGGGTGAGCTGACAAACTCTCATAACTCATTCACGGATCAGCTGTGAATAAGTTTTTCTCTGAGAATAGGACAAACTTACATACAGATCTATCCATGGAGAACTAATAAACGTGCCTAAGCCTCACCCTAGATTCCTACCTAATTACTAGGAGTACTTCAAAATGATACATGCATTCTGCAGATACACACAGACACAAATGGGAGTGCCTATACGATTGTGATTCAATAAGATGTTGGATTGTATTAAATTTTTTTTTTTGGAAATTGATATTGACACTCTTATTTTTTCTATTGGCACTTTCTTTTTTTATCTTCATGTATAAAGTGCAAGAGTAAGTTTATCTAATAGTATGTAGCAAAAACAAAAAAAGAAAGTGCCAATAGAGAAAATGAGAGCGACAATAACACTTTCCTTTTTTTTTAATCTTCATGTTGGATTATGGGTACCACGTGGCCAACCTTATGTGGTATCAAAACGTTGCATCTGGGTCGTCCAAAAGTGTATTGGACGGCCGAGATTAAAACACTCTCTCTCTTCACTCTCTCTCCAAATCCAGACTACCCAAAACCATAATGGACGGTCTAGATGCACCGAGGTTGTACCACGTGGTACCCTCACAGCACTAAAAAATTGATCGGATGAATTTTTTGGGTAACTAATGGGTACCACGTGGCCGAGCCTACGTGGTACCCAAACATTGGATCCGGGCTTTCTAAAAGTGTATGACCGAGATTAAAATGGTCTCTCTCCTTTCCCTCTCTTCAAATCCTGACCATCCATATCCAAAATGAACGCCCAAGATGCACAGAGGAGATACCACGTGGTACCCTCCCGATACTGAAAAATTAATGCCCACATTGTGAAAGAAGTGTGGTATTTACGAGATACTATTACTTCGAAATCAAGCATCTTACTTCAAATGAAACTTGGCTAAAACTACGTAAGGAAGTTCGTGTTCAATAATTTCAACTCCATTTCCATAGTTGAAAAATATTAGGTTATTTTACCCCTTCCGATGTTACGTCTGTAGAACTTGATAATCCACTTCCAATGTTCAAGCAAAAATTCAAGTTTTTAAGGTAACGCAATTGGCCTCTCCCAGGCCCGGCCCTGAAATTTTGGAGACCCTAAGCAAAGTTTAATAATGAGGCCCCTTATTTGTGTCTATATAAATTTGTTGTTCCAATTTTTGCATAAAACAATGTTTTGGTACAGTGCTGGATAAATCTCACTTTGCGGCCCAAGGTTCCGAGACCAAGCCTCAACGTTGGCAGTTTTCACCCATTTTTGGTAAAATTTCAAAAATAGATGCTTGAAAAATCAAGTTAGCAGGGATCGAACCTGCAATGCAATAGGATAGGTCACGCATGCTTAGCCACTCCGGCAGAATCACCATTGTGTACATCTAATATTTATTATATTCATAAATTTGGGAATCCTATTAATGGGCCGAAAACTGAAAACCTTAAGCAACAGCTTGGTCGACCTATGCCCATGGCCGGCCCTGACCTCCCCTAAACCATTGGCGTAACGGAGAACCTAGTGTACTTTTACAAAGTTTTTTTACACCACATGCTCCACCGCTCGAATAAATAAATGATGATGAGCTTTATCAGTCATCTATAAATTATGTATTTATGGGGATTCCTTGGAAAAAGGGTTAAATAAACGTTAAAAAAGCTCGCATTAAATTTTGGCACTATTTCAAGAACAATGATCAAGGTACAAAAATGCAGAATCATGAACAGAGTAACATGATGACGTGAAGGACGGTAGAAAAAGGGTATAAAGAAGAGGACATGATCTATGGGAACTCAGGGGTGTTTCGCTAAAAAAAAACTGGTTTTGTTTTAACTCAAAAAATCATTTTATTCCACTAACAAAAAATTCTCCAAAAAAATTGGTTTTTGTTTTAACTCTAAAACCACTCTATTCCGCTAAACCTGTTTTTTGGTTTATTCATTTTGTCTTTATTCAAAAAAATTCGCAAATGTTAGTTTTGCATCAAATTTTTGTAGTTTATTGGTTCTTCTCGACAGGACGAATCTAAAGAGTATAAAATCATAGTCAAAACTAAATTTTTTTTAATAAAGCCAAAAATACGTGGTTTATTGGTTTAATTTTGGCTTTATTCAAAAAATAATTAATTTTCACTATAATTTCATACTTGTTAGATTCGTCTTGTAGAGAGGAACCAATAAACCACAAAAATTGACGCAAAACTAATAAATGCAATTTTTTTTTGAATAAATACAAAACGAATAAACCAAAAAACCAATTTCTGATTTTTTTTGCCAAAAAATCAATATTTTAGTGGAACAAGTTGTAGATTTAAACTACAACTAAAGGTCTAAAAAACTAAAAATCCAAAAAACCCTTTAGTGGAACACCCCCTCAATGTGACATGTACTTCTAGCCTTAAAAGAGTTGTCCGGTTGGTTAGTGTGTTTGCGCGCCCCACACAATTGATTAGAGTTCGATTCTTGGGGGTCAAACCACACGTAATTTCTTATGAATCTTCTAGTCTTGGCGTAAATGACTGTCTTTAATAGGACTGAAAAGGGACTTTAATCAAAGTGCGCGTAAGATGAATCACAACCCTGACCGTAAAAACGAAGAAGCAAAAGGACATGTACTCGTATGGACAATTGCTTTTTAGATTGTGGTGGGGGTGCCGTTTCCAGAATTGGAGAAAAACTTTTTCCCCAGATCTAGTTAAAGTGAAAAAGAACATCTCCATAAGTGTGTTCCCATAATAGTTCCACGGGGAGGTTGGTAATGGCTTTTCACTTTCACAATTAAGGCCCCCTCTCGAAAAAAATTTGGGTACCGAATAGGTATTACGTGACCGAGCTTACCTGGTATTCGAATGTTGTATTTGGATTGTTCAAAAGTGTATTGGATGGCCCAGATCGAAACCTTTTTTCTCCCCTTTCTCTCTCTATAATCCGGACCGTCTAAAACTGATATGAACGGCCTAGATCGCACGTACGGGTATGACGTAGTACCCTTTCGGCACTAAAGAATCGCTTCCCGTCCTTACATTGGTCTGTACTCTGTACAAGTGGGATGTACTATTTTTGTCTCAGGGCTGTGGAGGGATTGAGGGCCTTTACTCTTCAATAAAACATGTTTGTCCTTACAAAAATGATACATACACACCCCCACATACACACTCAGCCACACCCTCTCTCACATGGGGTGTGGTCCCTACATGTGGGCCCCGTGTGGGGACCACATCCCATGTGAGATAGGGTGTGGCTGAGTGTGTATGTATCACTACTCTTGTCCTTATCCATTGAAAGAATAGTGGAATCAAAATGGGGGCATTTGGGAATTTATGGAACTTGGAGGAGGAAGTTGTGAAGGTGACAAGTGGGTGCTAGGTGGCCCCGATTACTAAGTCAGAACAATCTAACAAGATCAAAACACATACAGATCCTCAGTTCAAAAAAAAAAAAAAAAAACCACAGATCCCAAATACACAGGGTCGGCCCAAGGTATTTGGGTGCCCTATACCTAATCCTGAAGTGGTGCCCTATATTTCTTTATAACTAAATAACAAAAGCGGAATTAGTTGTTTATATAATTATTTTAGTCCATATTAAGCAACAAATGGTGAAGCTGGTTCATCAAGGAGAAACGGCTCAACACAGGCGATGTCGTTTTGTTCCTACGCCACTAGTTTTTCATCGAATGGAGGCAGCAAAGAGTGGCTTTGGTGGCGACGGTGGGTCAATTACCCGTTAATGTTGGCGTGTGGGCACTAGCCGCACTATATGTACCTTTCAATGGTCACATGACCACCCCGGAAAAAAAATTCTTATCATTAATACATGTCAAAAGTAGGTTAGTTCTCTTTTGTACACTTAGCCCAAATATAAAATGAACAAGAATATATCTTTAAAAGGATCCATGTGAACTTATTCGCTACATATTTTTCTAAAAAAAATGAGTTCTCCGATTTTATTGGGCCACCAAATAGGCTTTTGCTTTGTGTGTGTCGTTGAGCTTCAACAATAATAGTTTTTAAGAGCCCTAAAACCTAGTTGAACCACTGGTTTTGAAGCCACTGGTTTCGGCTTCAAAAGACTCCTACTAGGCCTAATACTAAAAATTATTGGAGTGCCCCTTTTTTTTGACTATTTTTTGATGCCCTAGGCCTAGGCATCTTGGGCCTTGCCCAAGGGCCGGCCATACAAATACATGCAAATAAACATAACCCGTCAAGAAACACAAACCAACAGACCAAATACAAAGGACCAAACAAACATCCCACAAAGACGACAAGAAGCGGAAACATGCCCTCAACGCCGACAAAACGAACAACACATGCAAAGAAGATAAAGGCACACAAACACACGTTTGTCAATGTAAGACGCGGCATTGAGGGCACTGGAAGTTGTGAGGGTCGCCATAGCTATCTTCAATCGCTCTCTCCCTTTTCCGTTTAATCCCAATGGGGTGTTAATGCCTTGTTGTGAGAGCCACCAACTTTAGCCCTATCGACCTTTTTCCTTTTCCGATTACTGGGCTGCATCGACCTCTAAGTTCTTTGAACGCATGAAAGTAAATAAAATTTCTCATATGTGTGTGGAAAAATAAAACCCTAGATTTTCCAATTATCAAGCATTTTCGGTCGTATGTAAACTTCAGTGAAAATTATATATGTGAACACAATTTTTTCAATTCGTCAAACTTAGCCAGTAGACAATGTTGTTTTTGTCATAATGTAGTAATACATGTGGGGAGCCCCGCTTAGTTCAAATTATGTATCCGCCACTGCCTATCCAACGATTTTATTACTAATTCTATACACGGTTGACCCCATAAAGCAATCCAGAAGACGCATGTATAACAATTAAAATATTTCTCCTTTATCATAACCAAACGGGATTTACTCGGAATATAATTTTTGGAGTTTTTAATATCTAAATACATTATACATAAATCCTAACTCCGCCTCTGTAGTTGGACAAATTTTGCCGACACTGTTTTCTCTTTTTTAACAGATTGATAAACATAGACGAAGAGATTGTTGCATATGAAACTTGAACATAACCCCTCATAAGCCAACATCTTATCCACCAGGTGAACTCCTTGATCCGAAAGAGCAGGATTGTTCTTTCGGATCAAGGAAATGGCATTTGTTTTGAGTGTGTTTTAAGTGTTAAATGAACTTCGTCTCCATTTAATCAAGGTGCAAATAAACTTGTCCAGATAAGTGAAATTTCCACATCCATATCACATGGAGAGATTATTGTTTTAAATAAAACATCCCAAGAAGAAGGGCTTCTGGCAGTTGTTCGCGTTCGACTTTACAATGTTAGCATAATTGACCTAGAAATAAGACCTCGGGGTTCGGCCCATCAGTTAAAAATAGCACTTCTTGGGAACCTGAAGTCTAGGGTGAAGTCTAGGGTTCGACTCCTATATGGATAAGATGTTGGTCCTCGAAGTACTCTAACAACATCCAACCAAAAAACAAAGCAGAAAAAAACTTGGAAATAGAAGGTAAATCTGCAAATATTGAACTAAAAGAGGCTATTCCATCCTATCCTCCTTAAAAACAGAAAGTCTAGGTACCAAGAAAGAGCACCCAGAATTTACCCAACATGTGTAAATCAATGGCCCAAATTCACTTTCAGATTTACTCCAAGTGAATCTCGGCCATTGATTTTCAAATTCTGGATATATTTTCTGGATATGTAACAGTGTTGCCTTAAAAATTATGAAATGGAGAACACGGAGATAGTATATGATTAGTTTTTGCCGGTTTGCCATCAAACTTTCAGAGCCAATAACGCTATAACCACACCCATTTACACATACATTTGAACGATCACGAGTAAGCTCAAACTCGTGTACGTAGGTGTGTATCGGTGTGGTTTTAGAGTTTCTGTTCGTAAAAAATGACAACTGCCACAATCATAACAGCCAAATAACCAGTAAGTATGTCAGCACAATTGAATATGTCAGCACAATTGCCTAAACCCACCAAAAGGGCAAAATTGGGATTTTTTTTTTTTAAAAAAAGGGCAAAACTATAGTCATCCGGTCCCTAAACAAAATTCAAGAAGCCCATTTTCACAACACAAACGCGCTCTGAACAAAGTAATCCTACCATATAGTGTAGAGAGAGTCAAGATAGGCTTGGGAAGGAAACACTTAGTAAGCCATTTAGTCTTCATCCTCAGCATCGTTCTCAGCAATGTTGAAGTATCGCAACTCATAAACGTTACGGTCCTTGTTTGATGAAATGACTCGAAGCCAATCACGCACATTGTGTTTCTTCAAGAATTTCTTTGCCAGATACTTCAGATATCTGAGAGAAACACCAACTATTTATAAAAAGCGAAACGCGCGTGAAAACCAATTCAACAAACATAAGGACAATTGTGAGTAGTTGAGAACCTTTCAAAAAAAATAACACATGTGAGTGACTCATAAGATCAACAAAGCTATAAGATCACACAATGTGACAATATGAGTGACTCAGTTACCTCCAAAATACAATAACTAACAGGGACAACAGACAGTCAACAGCAGTTACAGCAGCATGACAAATATAACACATACAAACCATGGTCTAAGATCGCGTGAAACCCAAATAATCACTGTGACAGTGAAGTTGAGCAGAAAGCAAATGCACAAGCAGCTTGTAAAGGTGCGATATGAACCCAACAAATTCACAATTGCTGGAAGCCTAGTTGGCTGTGAAACAATTCATCGTTAATTGCATTCTCGTACAAATTTATAATTCTCTTGCGCAGGGAAAACAAGAAATAAGATACAATGGTATGGTGCGGTAAACAGAGACAAGGCCATAGATGAAAGCGCATGCATTCAATTGACCTCCAATTTTAAACATAAATAACAAGATATATAGTTTTTAATTGGTTGGATTATTTACATGTTTCCTTGCGTGTTGTTCAGTTAGGCTTTTGACATTGCTCAACTGAATTCAAACATAAGGCCGACATTGATATAGGGTGCTGCATTCATCTCTAAGGCACGATAATTAAGAGCCAAAGAGCCAAACTCCAGCCCCATTATAAAGTTCAGTACTTAAACAACCACTGTTAGATTGAAATTTAGCAGAAAGAAAATGGACAATCGGTCTCCTTCAGGTAGGCATTGAGCCCAATGAATTCACAACTAATGGAGCCTAGTTGGCGGTGAAACAATTCTTCATGAAATGCATTCTCGTTCGGATCTAAAATTTTCTTGCGGAGGGAAATAAAGAAATAAGATAGTGCAATGGTAAACAAAGTCATGGCCCTAGGCAAATGAGTATGGATTCAATTCACGACCTTATTTTTCAAAACAAGATATATATTCAGGAACTGGTTCAGATTATTGGAATGTTCCCTTGCCTGATGTTCAGTTAGGCTTCTGACATTGCCTACCTGAATTCAAACATAAGGTCTACATAATATAGGGTGCTGCATTCATCTCTAAGGCACAATATCAAGAGCCAAAGAGCCAAACTCCAGCCCCATAACAACATTCTACCTTACCTAGTCGAGTTCTCTCTTATGTAAACAGTAGATCAACATCATTCAGATTACCCACAATTTAAGGCTCTGTTTTGAGATATGTGAATTTCAAAATCAAGAAAATTTCAAGCTCAAATTCAAGCGAAAATATACTAAGAGGTTTAGCTGTAGGCAGCTTGTGAAACTGGAGTGGAAAATGGATAAGAGCGAAAAATATAATACGTCAGGGAACTGGCAAACGTCAAGGATGCATCGTCATGAATCAATATTATTGTGAAGTTATTTCAAATTCATCACAATGAACCCCTCTCAAACTCAATGCCAATGTCCAAATGTAAGCTATCAACTAAAAAGTTTGAGCTACTGTCATTGAATAAAAAAGCTAACTCTCCTCATATGGTCCACATATATGGCTTCCAAAATTTGAGTTCAATGATGGCATTAGATCCCTCGATTTGGATTTTGGAAGACAGGTTAGAAGTAGAAGATATGTGTTCGACAAGATCCTTTAACAGCTACAATTCTTAACATAAAGGATTACCCATCGCTCATACTACATAATCAATGGAACTCCCAAACTCTCTCCAACTATATATGCAAAGTACAAAAACTAACATTTGAGTATTTCAATGTCAAACCCTGAAAACCACATTTATCCAAACACAACCCAAACGTTTTCCACTTTCTCAACTTATACAAATGTACAAATCTCACTGAACTATACGCAAACCACAAATCCAACAAAAATGACGATGATTCAAAACTAGTCCAGCTCGAGCTCGAGTCAAGCCCAAATAAGCAAGCTCGAGCATGGCTCGTTTATTATCTAGGTGTTACAACTAACTCGAGGTCGGCTTGTTCACTAAACGAGCTTTAGTTTGGCTGAGCTTTCATAATTGAGCCGAGTTACAACTAACTCAAGCTCGCCAATACTAAATGAGCTCAAAACTTGACCTCAACTCGGTTACTAACGAGCCAAGCCCTCGAACTATTCACGAACAACTCGGTTGTCTGCATCCCTACTTGTTACACATGTACACGCATATATGTACATGGATATGCATGTATACATATATATACACAACAGGTATGGTAAATGAATTTTGCATTACACCTTTTTTATAAACGCACCCCAAACTTTGCCTTCTAGTATTTTTGGTGTGCGATTAAAGCACTGAACATAAATAATAAAAGGACTGTAACAATCATTTCCCTTACCGCTTAGAGAAGTGAGAATCGGAGGTGACGGTGATCTTGCTCTTCTCACGGGAAACGGTAACCGAGTCGCCGAGAGCACCGGCCTTGCCGCCGACCTTGATGCGTTCCTGGAGAAACTTTTCCAGTGCGGCGATCTCCATGATACCATCCTCCACCGGCTTCCCGCAGTCGATCGTGAACGTCACTCCCTTCTTCTTCCCCTTCGCCCCACCGCCTCCACCCGTCGCCGCCGCTCCACGAGTCATTTTCGCTTCTCTCTCTCTCTCTCTCTCTCTCTCCTTTGGATCAACGAATGATGGTATATATATGGAGAGAGAGAGAGAAGAATCGAACGGCGCTGAAATGAGGCGGGTTTTGGTTAGGGTTTAAGCTAGGGTTTTCCGAGGGTACAAAATCAGAATTAGATGCAGTTTGGGCCGAAACCCTGGGCCTAGTGATGGCAACGGGCTCGGTTCGGTTTGAACTTTGCAAAACCTGAACCCAATACGAAAATTTATAATCGAACCACAAACGCCCATGACGGGACTTAAAATCCTGAAAATGTCACTGGGCTACAAGCACGTTGGCAATCAGATGGGAATTTGTCTAGCTTTAATTAGACTCCCGCCAAGTGTACGGTGAATATGATCCCTCAAAGATAGTCGAAGGTACATTGGACTAAGGCCTAATTTCCCAAAAAAATTCAATCGGCTAAAAGCTCTAAAATGACTTAACGCAGTTGAGACATGTCATCTCCTCCCAATACATCATTTACTTTTAGCATTTTTAGCCGTTTTAGCACTTTTAGAAAAACAGGAAACTCAGCTTATTTTGCATCTTCACCTAATGAAGCACATAAATAAGTGCATTTTGATTTATCGATTCCTCAATTATATAACCGAAAATGCAAAAGGAAAATAGAAGAAAGAAGAACACATTGTACGATGGCTCGCAGCCCCTGTAGTGCCCAAGGCACTACACTCTTGTCGTTTTCCGATTAGACAGTCCATTTTGATAATGCACGGCTTGAATTTAATATAAGCAATGGATGGTACGGTTCAGATTTCTAGGAGATAGGATTAAATCCAAGCCGTTCGGCTCAAAATGAAAGGTCGGATCAGGGGCATTACAGAAACCCCAAATCCGGCTCGAACTCTTCACAAAACCTATCTGCTTATTCTACTAGTATTTCATTTTATTTCCCGTGTTGGGACATTTTTGTTGAGATACATCTTCCCCGGGTTTCAGAGTATTTATTTATGCAGGATCATCTAGTTTGTACAATTGAAATCCATTATATCAAGATAAATTTGTAGCGATCATGTATTCATTGATATTTGATCAACATGAATTCTTACATGATTAATAGTCTCGATGACCTCCCCCAAAAAAGAGGAAGATTTTATTCATCAAAGAAAGCCCACGAACGAGGAAAACTAGCAGCTCACAAATGAGGAAAAGGAAAGCCATATGCTCCCTTATTTTCAGTCAATAAGAAAATGAGAGACAGAGAATATTATGCGGTAGTTGTTTACAATTATGTAACGATATAATGTTTTCTCATATGTTTCTTGTATGATACTGTACTGTTTTTATCGCCGAATAAGCGTCGCCGGAAATCGGAAACCATGAGAGGGAGGCCTTGTCGGAGAGAAACAGTGGGCTCCCAACCAAGAAGTTCTTGAGCCTTTGAAATGTCTGGCTTTCTCTTGTGGGGATCATCCTCTGTGTTTGGCCTGAACTCTATGGTTGCTTTTGGGTCAATTGTCTCTTGTACCACCTGCACAATACCAGTCCTAACATAAATTTCGTTGACCATGGCAAACGTCGTTCATTACCTGAAGGCAATACAAAAATTTCATCGCAAAAGTACAGGAATGAACTGAAACCAACAATCGCCTAGACACGAGCATATGCACCTACTGTGTAGCAGACCGAGGTGCCAACTTTAGTTTGGAAGAGGACCGTTTTCTCGTGAATGCGTGGCTTAACACTAGTAGCTTACCCATTTCTTGAAGAGCTCTTTCCATTGACAGAGTTGCAAGAATTGTCATCATCTTTCCTAATTCACAGAATTTAGAAAATACGATAAAAGCCAAACACAAATGTAAGCTACCTTAGCAAGTTCAAGCATGGTGAATTCGCCAGGGTTGCCAAGATTGAAAGGGCCCACATGTTCGCCGTCCATCAATCGCATCAACCCTTCCACCTGTTCATTTCATTTTGCACACGAAAGTTTCTTAATCGAAAATGTTAAAAACAGCTTGCTGGACTGTCGTTGAGATTTAGAAAATGTATTAAAATATGTAAAAAAACGTATATAAACATATGAAAGTGCAAAAGATGCATTAGAGTAAAGACCATAGTTGCTCTTTGATAAAAGTGTTTGTAAATTGCAAGTATACTACTACTATTAGGGCATGTTTGATAGGAGGTTTGAGAAGGGGGATATGATTATTAAGGAGGTGGATTTTTCAAAATACATGTTTGGTTGGATTTTTTGGAGGAGGATTAATAGTCCCAAGGGACTACCAATCCCCCAAACCAATGGGATTACCCATACCGGGGGGGGGGTGTTACACCCAATCCCATTCGGTGGGATTGAAGCAGCCTTTTTTTTTTTTTTTTTTTTGTGCAATGAAGTGGGTTTTTTT
>JAXBDA010001935.1:0-48235 GCA_036023075.1 Gaultheria prostrata | reverse complement strand
CTGGGTTAGTTTTTTTTTTTAATCGATCATGGTAGAAAGTGAACTTATTGTTTAGTTCAAGTTCATTATTGGAAATCAATACATGCATGTATTGATATCTTCGTATATGTATTTATCTGGTATGTCTGGTATGCCTTCTCCTCTCTCTTTGTGGTTTGTAATGGTGGAGAAAGAGGAGGGTAGAAATGGGAGAGAGAAATTAAAGGGAGAGTGAAAAGGAGAAGTAGAAATGGAAAAGGAGGTCAGGAGCCATTTCTGGCTTTTGGCTTAAAAAGTGGAAAATGGTGAATGAGTTTTTTCAGAATGAGTTTTCAGTTTGGGCGCCCAAACAGGGAGAAGGTGAAAAGGAGAAGGTGATAAGGAGAAAATTCGGCGCCCAAACACCCTCAAAATATAAAACATAAAACCCATTTTCCAATCTGAGCATCCTCTCCCGGACGGCGGACATCACACCCCGACGACACAGGTCCTCAATCGTCTCTCTCTCTCTCTCTCTCTCTCTCTCTCTCTCTCTCTTCCGGCTCGCTGTCGTCTCCTTCGTCTTATCTGTTGATCAAAAGCTTTACTTCCCTTGTATGGAGAGGCTCATCTCGATCGTGTACTTTTGGAATTATATGGAATCTAGTTAATTTATGTTTGTTTTGTGGGAATTGATTGGTAATTTGGGCAAATTAGATTTGAAACTGTGCTATAAAGAACTTTGAGTAGGAAATTAGCGGTGGAAAGTTGAATCGAAATTAATGGAGTAAAAGAAAAGTGCTACTCTTTTGCATTGAAGTTCAGGAACAAAGTTTATTTTGGGATTTGTATAATCTCATTTCTGGATTTTATGAAATGTGTTCTTTTTACGTGATGTGTGGCCTAATTTGTTGTCTTTTGATTGACTATGCTACCAACCCACTACATGTTTGATGGATGTCCCAAGAGAAACGAGTAGTTATTTTTTGTTCGCTGAGAATGGAGAAAAGCAAAGGCACTTGCTTCCAACATATTTCTGGGTCCACAATCTGAAAACCCAACTCTCTCATGTGAAAATTCTTGTTAGTTTATGTCTTTTGGTATGGTTATGAGTTTGCTATGTGCTTCTAAAGCTGCTGGTATGATTTAGGGTTGCAGTATGTTTTGATGTATGTATGTGTGGATTGTGTATAGTTCAGATAACCATATCTTGTGAGTCCAGATAATCACATCTGGTGCAAAGTAGGCTTTAAAAAATAAATATAGTCTAGATAACCACATCTTGTGAGTTCAGATAACCACATCTGATCCCAAGAAGGTTTTATTTTTAAAAGTAAAATAGTCCAGATAACCACATCTAATCTCAAGTAGACTTTAAAAAAGAGAGATATATTACACATCTTGTGAGTCCAGATAACCACATCTTCTGATTCCAGATATGGTTATCTGTACCGGCGACTTTTCCGGCATGTTGTATTATGTATAAAACTAATGTGGGGGGTAAAATTGTCTATCAAAAAAGGAGAATGGACCTTGTACCTTAGAAAATGTAAAAAAAAGAAAAGTGAATTAGAGGTATTATGGAAATATAAGGTGGACTAGACAAGTTACAAATAGCTATAATGGACCTTAGAGTAATTCCTTAAAAAATTAAAGAGCTGAATCAAAACGAATAATTTGATTGCAATATAAATAAGTTTTAGTTACATCCCTTGAAGTTGTTTCCTTATAGTTTTCGACAGTTGTGTGTTTGTTGTGGTGGTACGATGGAAAAGTGGAGGTGGTGGCCTTGCTGCAGTGGTGGTGGGGTGGAGTCGTGGAGAGACAATGATGATGGTGGTGGTGACTATAGCAGTGATGATGGCAGTGGAAGGATGACGACGGTGGTAAAGGGGCGTTGGAGGTGGTATTGAGGTGGTATGATTGGATCTGGGATACTAGTGATTAGGCCCTAGTGATCACCCCAAAACGACGTCATTTTGGGGTCCAAAAGGCACGACAACAAAATTCACTCAGAACTACGTCATTTTGAGCCCAAGGCTGAATAGAACCCCTTTTTTTTCACATAGAATTCCAGAAAAATAGGGGCATTGAATCTCAAATTTACGAAACTAAATTATGTGTGAATCTCGAATTTATGAAACTAAATTAACTCAATTTTTTTTATTGTTCTTGAGGAAAGTGAACCAAATAAAAATAGGAAGAGAGATTTTCAGAATTCATCCACTCACAGCCCACAGGTCTTGAGAACTCATAGCATAGCACAACCAATTTTTCGGGCCTCGACAAAATGAACAAATACAGGCAATGCATGCAAAAAAATGGCCAAACACATGCAACAGAAGACCAAAAACCAACAGTTCCTATGCTCACAAAAACATCCCATACAGTTCATACTTTTCTCAAGCACCAGAAACAAAAGTTTTAAAGGAAACTTATATAACAATAGGCCAATTTATAAAATCCAAATGCATTAAACCTCCAAATGCATATGAGGAAATCCCACCATAGCAATAGTTCATATTCAAAAAAAAAAAAAAAAGAGCCACCCAAGGGTTTCAAGTGTGAAGTCCACTATTGACAAAAATAAGGGCTCAAAACAACATAATTCTGAGTGGAGTTTTTGTTGTGCTTTTTTAACCCCAAAACGACGTCGTTTTGAGGTGATCACTAGGGCTTGATCACCAGTATCCCCGGATACGGTGTGATTGTAGCAATGGAGGTGGAGAGATAGTGGTGGTGCTTAGGGATGTAAAAGAGCTTATCTGAGCCGAGCCGGTCGTTTAGTAAATCAGCCAAAAATTGAGCTCAAGCTCGGTTTGTTAGTAAAATGAGTAGAGCCCTTAACGAGCCGAGCCAAGGTAATTTACTTAATGAGCCTCCTTAAACGAACCGAGCTTTACCCAGCATTTTTTCTACGTTGTTTACCTTAGTTACTGGGGGGTTTTGGGGAAGACCTATGTGGGGCACCTTTTGGGTGTGGGATGCTCGTTTAACAAGTAAACGAGCCTAAAACTCGAGCTCTACTCGATTACTTAACTGACTGAGCCTTAACTAGACAAGCCGCCAGCTGATGGTTCGTTTAATTTGCAGTCCCACATCACTAGTGCTCAGTGATGGAACAAGAATTTCAATTCGAAAGTGGCACCCAAAATAAATATGATCAATATTAGTACACGTGATCTAAAGTCAATTTTTCATAATACAAGAATAAAATCCATTTTAATAGGTTAAACAACTATCAAGATACTTAATATATAAAAAATACACGTTTTCTAAGGTTAATTATTAATAATACCAAAAAAGTACACATTTTCTTTAAGTTAATCACAGAATAACATACTTAATGTCCCAAAAAATACACTTGTTTTGTAGAATAGCGTTGTTTTTGTCGGATCCGAGGGTGGCCCGTGCCTCTCCCCCACATATTGGCTCCATCCCTAATGGTGCTCATGGCGGAGGGTTAAGGACGGTGGAGTGTTTGTAGCAATGGAAGCTGGTGGATAAATGTTGGCGGTGACAGTGAACAGTGAAGGGCCCGGGATGGGGGTGAGTGAAGGAGAGCCAAGGTGATTGGTTGGGTGTTTATACGTGTGGTGGCTATGGATGTGGTGGTGGAAAGGTGCGGGTAGTTGTGGCCACTAGTGGATCCATGTAGAGGCAATGGGGTTGGAGTTTCACACTTATACCCCAAGATATTTGAAGATATTTTCCATTTATCCCATTAAGGCCCGATTGGATGCAAAATAAGTTTTGGTGGAATTAAATAGTACGAGGATAAGATAGTAAGGGGTATTATTTAGTAAAGATGAACCCACATTGATGTAACATTTATAGTAGGGGATTAAATAGTACTTAGTATGGGTGAATTTGTGATAAAGGGGGATCAAATTGGGTGGATGATCTAAAAACTTGGCAAATAATTTATTTGCACTTAAATTTTACAGTAAAATAAATACATAAATGTAGAAATAATTGAATTAATTATACTTGCCAACAAATATGATATAATAATTCCTTTTATTAATTATATCAAAAATGAAAAGATTTAATTATTCTTTTTTTAATTATTCATTTTAATAATTATGCATACCAACTATTTTTTTCAATTTTTTCTAATTATACATTTTTGGAATATACCACAAAATATGTTTCAATTATTTGTAATTTACATATTAATTTAGTGATATTTATATTATACCCCAATAATATAAAATTCTAAAGTATAAAATTTTTAAAAAAAAATTTATATCGAATTAAAGATCTCGATTAGTAGTTTAATTTCGTGCGATAAATAATAAAAATTTTAATGTGGAAGTACTTTATTTTTTTATCCAAAGGATATTGCAAAGCAAGCCAACAATGTCAAATTCTTAAAGTATAAAATTCCTCAAACTCTTTTGTATCGAATTAAAGATCTCAATTAGTAGTTTAATTTGGTAAAAAAAATAAAAAAAATTATGCGCGAAATTACTTTATTTTTTGATCCATGGAAATTGCAAAGGCTCGTAAATTACTTTATATTTTAATAGTATTGAAGGGTATTAGGTTATAACACCCCTCCCCCCTTTTATTAATTAGTATCCCTCCAGGGGTATTGAGGGGTATTAATCTGGAAGGGGTTTAACTCATATCCCTCTCCAAAAATAAACCCTGCACTAAGTGGTGGGACAGGGATAAGGGGAAGAGTTATGAGTTACACCCCCTCCCCATCCCTTAGCCAATCGTGCCCTTAAAGAATTGCACTATTGTCCTTTAACATTACAAAATTAATGAATATTATCCATGCCAAAAATCAAGTTGATCGGACATTAGTAGCAATCTTAAAATTTTACGCTTTCCTTGAGAAAATTAGATCTCTAAAATTCTTTATGTTATTCAATTAATTTGAATCAAACACATAGCAATTTTTTACTTGAACGATTTAGACGTCTAAAGCTACAAAATGAAACACTCGGACGATCAAAATAGGTTGTTGGACATCACATTATTGGCTAGTGAGTTTGAAAGGTATGTTTGAAATTGTATGCGTTTTGTATGAAGTATTATCACCTACAACCCTCTCTAGAAAGGTTCCCAAAAAAACGAAGAAAAAAATCCTCTCCAGAAAGGGATCAGCTCACCTCTAGACCACTTTCCCACCAAATCCCTCAAAACGTACTCTATATTTTTTGCCCCATTATAAGTTCACAAGAATGATCTGAATCGTTCGTCCCATATTTTTCATTGATAAAAACAATCGAAAAAAATTAGCTTGATTGCTCATTGATAAATATATGGAAAAATTGTATAAAATGTACAAT
Source organism: Gaultheria prostrata (assembly GCA_036023075.1). NCBI lineage: Eukaryota > Viridiplantae > Streptophyta > Magnoliopsida > Ericales > Ericaceae > Gaultheria > Gaultheria prostrata. The sequence goes on along the minus strand of JAXBDA010001935.1, from coordinate 42,974 downwards.
TCAAGTTTAAAATGATTGGAAGTGTCTATTTTATGTAAAATGTTCGTGCATTTTTTATGATCTATTAAACTGATCTCTTACACAAAATCATTCTTACCAAGGACTACGGAATGAACAATTTAGATCACCATTCTCACTGGTAGAGGTATATAGGGGCAAGGGTGGCCCCGGCCCCCCTGGAATTTTTAAATTTTACGAGTACCATATATAGTGGAGTATAAAATTAGTATAATAAATCTCTGAAAATCTAAATAGTTTTAATTTGGTATAGTTAAAATTGAAATCATTACGCAGTGTCATGTAAAATTTTCCCAATTTCTTTCATAGCTGCATGCAATTAGTTATAGACGGTGTTGTAATTGTCGATTAAAAAACAAAATAATGTCATATATAACAATATACTACAAAATATACACAATACACTAAGTACTTTTTGGGTTGGAAATAGTGTTTTTAAGTCGGCCCCCTCGGTTTAATATTGTGGCTCCGCCACTAACCATTTTGACATTCTAATGGTGTTCCAAAAATTGAGTTTGGAGGGATTCAGACCGTTCGGTGGATCCTTAGAAGGAAGCTGATTGGATGAAACGGTGTGGAGTCCACTACAAATGGTATTGGATCCCACCACAAAGTGATGCCATGCTTACTAAAAAGTATATTGAGTTCGTGGAGTCCATACCATTTCAATCAATTAGAGTAAAGATTTTGTTCACCCTCGTTAGGTAAGGCCGTTAGGGTGAGCAAATTTGCATTCAAGCCGATCCCCTCTCTGGAAAGATGTAAAGAAATGCAACTTTCCATATTCTCTAGCTTTGGTTTGAAGCACGTGACTCTCACGAGACCCTCGGGATTAGCGTAGCGTTATGACCGCATCTGATTTTGTGCTAAAAAGTTGAAAGAGACAAGATGGTCCTATCACTCCTATTAATCAAATTAAGAGTAATAATAATAAAAAAAAAAGGGTGGTCCTAGAAATAGAAGCGGGTATGGTGCAGTGTCTTCTCTTCAATGGAAGTGTTTATTAAAATCAGAACTGTTGAAAATATTTTTGGCGACTAAAATGCTGCACTAGACAATGCAACGCATTTAGTGCACTATAAGGTCCCTGGGTTTCCTAAAAACTACTCCATTTCAAACAAGACTAAGGTCAGTTTCTATTTTTAGCCAAATGACTTGTTGCTTACTTTTAGTCAAATTGTTTTTCAAAAATCACTAAAAATTGATGTGTGTGAGGACAGTTCATGCAACTTTTAACCCCTTTTAGAAAAAAGTCATTTTTGTATTTTTCTTTTTTTTTCTTTATGTAATTTTTTTGTATTATTTTTTGGTTATTCTTGGGGCTATATTAATTATCTCTCTTATGAGAGCTCTTTTATCCAGGTCTAGTTCATGACATAAGTCAATGAAGCCACTGCTTTGGGTTTCCCAAAAATGAAAAAAAATTAGGGCCCCCCAAAAATGTTACCCTCACATATATTATAATGGTTGTTTATTTTTAGATGACCCTATGTTTAAATTTGTACAATGATAAATATTTTTGTGAACAGTCGGGGCCCACGCGTTGATTTGTTTTTATGTGGAAAAAGAAAATTTTAGAGTCGCCACCCGGGGTTTAATTTTTGGAAAATGTTAGGTACCCGAGGAACCGTTTAGAAAATAATATGACTCTTGTACCACTAAAAAAGGGTTTGGTCTGCGGAAAATAGATATTTGGGTTTGGGAGTCAAGTTACCCACGGGGAAGGTTTTCATTAAAAAATGCACCCCGCGTGCCCGGAATTTTTTGGTCTTTACTAAATATTTGTGGGATTTTTCTAAAAAGATTTTATTAGAAATTTTTATTCACATAAACAGTTTATAAATAAAACCGGAGGAAATAATGCATTAGAGAATCACGTAATACACGAACTAATATTAAATGACATAAAATAATAAAATGAGGGGACGTAAATGCATGAAATGGAAGTAGAGGGGGTCGGCTATAATAAACCCCCACTGGTTATTTTAGAAAACAGAGCATCGGATTCAAGAACAGAGCATCCGAAATTTATTTCGCCACTGACGCAGTACGGCGTGCCAAACTATACCGCATGGTGTAAATAGTGACACCGCACGGTGTCACTGTATAAATATTTTTCAAAATTTATTTTCTGATAAAGAAAGAAAATGGATGCTTTGTTACTGTGAAAACTTGCATTTTTCATGTAGAAATCTTTTTGAAAGGCTTGTTCATGTATCTCTTACCCAAGTTAACGTCGTAGAACATATTGACAATGTTCACGGCATTACTTCCAGAGACGAGAGCAACCCACAGACTGCAAAATTTGTTGAAAGAACTTGGTTTTGCTAGGCTTAGGGGAGGCATGGAACCACCCTAAACCTGAAAACCTCCCCTCAGGAACGAAGAGATCGATCAAACACTCAGTATACCTTTGGAACGAGAGTGAACTTTTGGTTTGCAACGCTCGGCTAAACTTAAGTACGGGTTTTTGGATGATTTTTGGATTGGTAACTTTGAAGGTAACTGGAAGAATGACTGGGTTTTAACGAGAGAGAGGGCTTTTCCTTTTGAAATTTTTTCCGGTCCCGAGCCCGTTGATAGAGCTCGACTTATATAGGCAACGAGGTTGGTTGCCTTCACACGTTAAACGAGCTGCTCACGGCAAGAGGTCAAGCTACGAGGTAGCTCTTTGCTTCGTACGAAATCGGGATTCGGTATAACCTGCTGGGCAGAGATGATTGCTTCCAGGATTGATGGTGAAAATGTATGATGCCGTACAGCATATGCATATGTACCGTACGGTACAAATCCATACACCGCACAGTGCAAAGGTATTTTTAGACCGTACAGTTTGAATGGTGAGGTCGTACGGCTCAGGTGCTATTTTGGGGTTTTGGCTTTTCTGACCTGTTTGACCCAAGGGACCGTTCCGAGGTATATTTCGTGTTCTTTTTCATCATCGGGGATGCACAAGTCATCAAAATTGGGGTGTCTACAATTTTGTAATGATTTTTTATGAAGACTACGTGCTGAAATTTTTTATTATACAAAGTATATGGATGGCCTTATCAAATGAGTCCATTTCAGACCTCTAAAATTAATGAGCTAGCACTACTTTCATATATCTGTAAAGTTCTATACCTTATTCAAAAAAAAAAAAAGGACCTATATTAGCTAGGGGTGTACATGGTCCAGATTGGACCGGTTTGATAAAAATCCAGGAACCATATGTTAGGGTTCCAAAAAGTTGAGAACCAGAACCAGACCATTACACGTATGGAACCAAACCAAGCCAGACCATTTGATCGGTCCGGTTTGCGGTTCTAAACCATTTATCATATACAAATTGCCAAATAAATAAATAAAAATACAACTAATTTATTAAAATTCTCACAATTTGATGAACTTGGAGAGAAAGAGCCATTAATTTGTAAGAGAGTTAGAAAAGTGAGAATGAAATAACTTTGATACCCTTAAAAAGAGTTTCAATATAGCTATCGTTGTAGGACTTTAGATTTATGGGAAACAAAAAGTTTTTGGGAGTAGAGTAGAAGAGTTTGGTGGGTAGTTGAAAAGCTTATGATATGTATTAACGGTTCAGTTCGGTCCAAACCATGGTTTGCAATTATAAAACCAAGGATCAAACCATAATACACGGTTCTCGTTTTTTTAAAAACCAAAACCAATCCATTACACCATAGAACCAATCCAAATAGATCGGTTTGGTTCGTCTTCTAATTAGTATTATTAGTTAACATAATTCCTTGCATAATTAGCTTGATGCATAAAATCTAAAATTGATTTTTTACTTATATGGTAAGACTCAAGTACTTATACACGTTACATATGATGTTACTACCAACATGGTTTTCAATTGCATTTAAGTTGACTTGGATGGCAGCCAGTACTATATATTATATTTCATTTAGCAGCAAATGAAAATGACACCACTGATCTTAACTTGAGGTGTGTGACTTGGACGGTCGTTGGGCCCAAATACTTCCCGATCTTAATACAGTCATGAGATCTAAATGAAGATTAAATACTCATTTGATTGCATTCAAACTTGTGAAGGTTAGATCTTAATAATCATATGCAGATACAATGAGATGAGGAACAGGGAAGATACTTCCTGTTTTATTTTCAGATATATCTCTCCTCCATATCTCCATAAAAATTTCATTCGCGGGTCTCAACTATGAATCCGCACATATAAAAAAGATGATCCGGATTGTTCTTCCATAGATCTTGTCAAAAGTGAACATTTTTACAAAAAAATAAAATAAAATTATAGAACATCAATAGTGGAGTGAACAACATGTGTTTTGCCAACCCACTATTGAATAGTGGCCTAGTTATCAAGATTTGATAAAACCACCCATTGATTTCATCAAAATTTGATAAAATCAAGTGAGAAACTTGGCCGGTATCAATAAGATATTGTTGCCAAGCTACTGATTGATCTCATTTGTGACCGGTGAGAAGAACAGTAGAATTGTCATCGTGAACACTATAATTTACAGTTTGAGAGTTCAAATCACTTATAACGAAGCTGTTTGTATGTGTATCTCTTTCTTTTTTTCAATGATCGATATTTGTAACCGTGCAATTTGCCAATTTCTACTGCAGCAAAATGGCACAAAAGGCTCTGATACCTAAGAGTGTTTTTGTGCGATCCTACTGCTCAAATATTTTTATAGAAAACAGATGTACATAGGAGTATATAACAATATACAACATTATAGAGTTCCTACATGGGCAAAGGGATGTGACGTGTTGTCATAGTTTGGATGGCTTATGGAGCAATATGGAAAACTTATTTTATGATTTTGGGACACCGTTAGAGCATCACCAATGGAATAATCAAAACATCTAAATAACTAAAGTTAACAATATTTGTTAAAAAATTGACTCACATTGGCATAATCAAAGATAACAACCTTTTAGCCAATAACCAAATTTTGGCATTTGGATAATCAAAAGTAACAACATTTTCTCAATAACCAAAACTCAATAACCAAATTTTGGGGACCACACCCTATTTATAAGTCTTTTTTGGTAAAATGAATTCAAAAGAAACAACATTCTCCCTCCATTTTTCAAATACTTACTTCAATACTCAATTTTTTTGCACTCTCTCTAAAAAAATTGAAATTATCAATAATAAAAAAAATTAAAAATATGTTCACGATTGGTCTCATTTTAAAAGTATTGTGAATATCTTTTAAATAGTACTAATATTATAAAAATATATATATATACAAATTTAAAGTTGTGCCCATTTTATGAAAAAAAAGAAAGAGTGAATAGTATTTATTATTATTATTATGGACACAAAATACCATTGTGACACTCCACATTGTTAACTTTATAAATGTCTTGTATGGATAATCAAAATCTGATGTGGCAACTTTTAATTATCCAGTTTTAATTATACCACTGGTGATGCTCTTATGTAATGCTCTAACACTTTTATCCACCACGTATTTCTGCAAGTAATTTGAATAATTACTCCATACATGGAGAGTGGTTTATGGAAGGATGTAAAGAACGAAGTTCACCCCTGTGCATTTCCTAGCTTAATTAATGATCTGCTACGTGTCACAAAAAGTTTTTTTTTTTTTAAATTTTAAACGCCAACTAACGGCCACACCCGCTGCCCAGGAACTGTGCAGTGTCTTAATATCAAGAAATTTCTCGCCTCAGCGTTGTGTTTGAGCGCATATCTCGACCGTATTGTTTGAGCGAGTATCTCGACCCTTTATCCCTCTTTCTCTTCTCTCCCTCTCTCCTCTTTCCTCTTTCTCTCCTGAATACAACACTACAACCGCCCAGCGCCATCCTCAAGTCCACAATCACTCCCCACCAGTACCACTACCACATGAAGGATATTTCCGTCATTTTCTCATGATGTTTTAAGGGTAATACAGTACTTCCATCTTTGACCCATCAGTGTATCCACCACGTGTCATGATAATAATTGAAACATCTAGAGTCCAGAGATACTAAAATGTTCTTCTCTACAGAGAATCAAGAAAAGCTCTCCGCCAACTACCATTCTTCCCTCCACCAGACTACCCCGAGTACCTTCAAAACGATAACTAAAATCTGCCCAAGTCAAGAAATACACAGAGAAACTGTGACTTTTTACTTTTATAAGCCAGCACTCACTGGAACCTCCTGATTTCAATTTTCCATCATTCAAAATTCCTCACAGGTTCCTCCCTTTAAGTTTCCTGTCTCTTTGTCCTCAATTTGTGAATGCCAAATCCGGAGAAAAAAACAAAAACAACAATTAGTAGTGGTAATAGCAAATTATGGGCATCTCTGATTCAATTCCAGTCAACTTCTCACTACCCACCTCCTCTTCAATTCTCAACACGAGCACCGTCATTGCTATTACCGTGTTCATTACCCTTCTCTGTCTTTGCATCGTGATTGGTCACCTCGTCGAGGAGAATCGATGGGCCAATGAATCAATCACTGCCCTTCTTCTGGTTTGTATTGTTGTTTTTGATTTGGGTTTTTCGTTTTGTGAAATGGGTTTGGATCAGATTGGCGTAATTCCGTGTTTTTTTATGTCGGATTTGAATTTTGGGTTAGGGTTTGGTGGCTGGGGTAGTGGTGTTGTTGATCAGTAAAGGCAAGAGCTCGCAAATACTCACGTTCAGTGAAGAACTGTTCTTCATCTATTTGCTGCCCCCAATCATTTTCAATGCTGGGTAAGATCTCTATCTGCGCGCGTATAAGCATATGTACAGAGCTTTGATTGTGTACGCAAGGTGTATGTAGAAATTGTGCAGTGAAGAGTATCTTCGGACTCCACTTCTTACTTAATTCTCTACTTAAACTTGTAGTTGTTTCTCAACTCCCTCCACTCCTTGTCTCGAACTTACACAATTGAGTTTGCCCAGTCTTTTACTGAAATCTTGGGAGACCCAGATCAGTAATCAATTGTTTGAAGGCCATTTTGCTTCTTCATTGTTTTCCAATTTGCCGTTAATCAAGCTTTTGCGCTTGGATTTGGGTTTGCCCATATATCAAGTGAAGTTTTTATTGATTTTTTTTGCTCAAACTGAGTAAAAGATTGAGTAATGGACTGATGTGGGATGGTTTGGTATCAAGTCTAGAATTGTGAATGTTGATTGTGCATGAAAATTTGTTTGAATCATAGGTATTTTGGTTAATTAGGTCTGTTGTCATGTGTTGGGATGGTGTACCTCTTTCTCAATCTAGTTAAATGTATACCCTACTGTTTTTCACTTTGAGTTTCGATGAATTGAATGGAATATTTTATTTAGTTTCCAGGTCAAGAAAAAGCAATTCTTCAAGAACTTCTCAATAATATTGATGTTCGGAATATTTGGCACAATAATATCATTCTGTCTCATATCACTCGGTAAGATAAGTTTGCTTGTGGCTTTTGCGTGTTTGTGTTTCTTTCAGACTTCCAAAACACATTTTGTCTATTGCATAAAAAAAATTTCATTTCCATTTCTTAAGCATCAATAAATTGATTAGTGTGTATAAAATCTCCATTGGTAAACCCATATCACCCATTCAGTACTGTCATTACTAGTCGATACTGGTCGAATTACTATTTACACCATACGTTCTTATACAATATTGAATGAAAGGAGCCTAACGTCGTCTTGATTAATATGGAAACTTTGTAGGAGTCTTTTTGATATTCAAAAGGATTGGCGTGACATCCCTGGCAATGAAAGATTACTTAGGTGACCTTTACTCACACTTATTTTGGATTTTTTGATCCCTTTATATCCCCACGTATTCATTGTCAGAGCTTCATTGACGTGCAGCTCTTGGTGCCATACTATCAGCCACAGATTCAGTTTGCACATTGCAGGTACATCCCGGAAATTAATCCGAAAGATGGTAAGTGGATTTATACTCAATTGTTTAAACAGAAATTAATTTGCATTTTTTTCTCTTGTCAAAGGTCCTCAATCAAGATGATACACCCTTCCTTTACAGTGCTGTCTTCGGGGAGGGAGTAGTGAATGATGCTACCTCGATTGTGCTCTTCAATTCTGTCCAATCTCTTGATTTCAGCAACATTGATGGTTTGACAGCCTTAAAATTGTTGGGAACCTTCCTTTACCTCTTCTTCAGCAGTACGGCACTTGGACTAGCAGTAAGTTATCATCTGTTTCTCAATCATTGTTGGTTACTAAAGAAATTGACTACTCAAAAAACAGTTAAAATTATGCAGATCATTTTGAATTTTAGTGTTCTGATTCTGTAGCTTCAGATCATGTGTTTGGATTATATGACCGTCCTTATTTTGCGATTTCAATGATCATTTTCTTAACTGTGCTCATTTGTGAGATGCTCTGGACCATGAATGAAGGAAGCATGGTGAGCACAAAAATTGATTTGGGTCTCTAGGCCTGCCCTCCCTGGTGCCATTCGGCTTTGGTTTGGGATATGGTTCTGCAGCAAAACATCCATGTAGCTTCTCGGTTCTTGGAGGTTTAGGGGGGCCACTATTTCAGTGGTCTTCTGAAAGCAGCCACTTTGTGCATATTGCCAAAGGTTAGGACTGTCTCCAATCATCCCGCCAATACCCCGAATGATGGGACTAGATGGGTTCTTTTATTGTTGTTGTAGTGATCTTTTTCTTCCTTCTTGGTTTCAGTTTGAATGTGTCTTACTTTAAAGGGCCAGCAGTCATGACCACAACAGTTTATCATACCAAGTCATCGGATTTTATGCAAGTACTTAAATACTAAATGCCTAGAAAGTGGGAAATTCCTTAATTTTGACTTACTGTTATGACCAGGTTCATTTACCGAAACAAAAGATCAGGTTCACGATTCTATCTTATTATTTAGACGTTCTGAATTCTGTGACTCAAACTAGGCAACCCTTTGTTAGTTCAATGTAATACAAATCACTAAAACTTCTGTTCAAAATTTGTGCTACCGAGTGTAGAATAGTGTTTGGGAGTAATAGTCATCCTCTAACTAGCTTTCCATGGCATTTCAGGTGGGGCTTTTAAGTGCATACGTTATAAAGACACTTTACTTTGGAAGGTAAAAATGAACAGCTTCAGCTTTTTCTTCTCATCCTGAAACTTTATGTTGGCTACCATGTAGAATTCTACTTGTGTTATGGTTTCATAGGGTGGTGGTCACATATGTCTCGAGTCAGATCAGGATATTTCCTTATTCCATTTTCCCTAATATATTTCAACCAAGCAACATGGCTGTCACGCCAAGCAAAGGCTTAAACTTGTGAGTTTGACCTAAATCACAGAATGCGTGTGCATGAGCGTGAGCGGAAAGCATCCTGAGCTGCTAAAAGTTGTGAACGAGGATTGAGAGCGGGAACGTAAAGCAAGGATTGAGAGCAGGAATGGATAGTTCTATCGGAGGATTATTTTACCTAGGTTATGACAGTTAAGTTAATTAATTGAAACAAAAAAAATTACATGCGCAAAGGGGCGTTCTTCCATTTCTTTCAACCCATTTATGGAAAGGAACAAGTGCATAAGTTGGCAGCCAAAGGGAGAACTGCATCACACTTGATTGCTCTCAAAAAAGGTACACAGAATGATGAGCTAGATCTTGAAACGTGTACATTAATCTCTTTACATGAGTAGACAAAGAAAAAATGGATGCGATAGACAATCATAAGGAGCATTTTGAACTGTTATACACTGGAAAACTGAAACTTTAGTTTGTGGGCTTCCTTAGATAGAGAAAACAGAAGCAAAATAAGTCTTTCTCGAAATTACTTGTTGCAATACTCAAACGTATGTTCTAGTGTTTCTGGATTCAAATTTCAGGGTCATCATTTTAAGCTGTTTTTTTCTGCTATTATTGTATCTTTATGTTGACATCATTCTTCTACCTTAACAGACATTCCACAGATCGTGAAGTTGCAATGATGTTGCTTCTGGCCTATTTGTCATACATGGTGGCTGAGGTACTGTACATTCCAGAGGATGTTTTCAGACTCTACCTCCTTAAAATTGCAATAGAATATCCGAGAAGACACAATAAATTCGATTATAGTGTTTTCCTTCATACCCTATGTAGCATGACACAGACACTAATTCTAAGACACGGACACGGCGGGGGACATGGAAAAATAAAACTATATATATCGATATATGTATGCAGTAACAGTTTATATACATAAATATATTATGATATGTAAGATATATACACTATAATGTACTTGTACATATATAATATTAAATTACACACATATACATATATATACTATATGTAAGATATTCACGTACAGCCACAGAGATATATACATCGAATATATACCAGTACACACACACACACACATATTCATATATATATTGAGAGAGAGAGAGTGTGTGTATCTGGGACACGCGTGTCTATCACGCCACTTGGCATGTCCCCCGAGTGTCCGAGTGTCCAATACGCTGACACGGCGACCTCTAGGAATGTTGGTGCTTCATGGTTCATACCTAAATATGAAGAACACAAATAAATGTGGGGTTTGCTACAACTTAGGCCCTCTGAGGAGTATTAAATAACCCATCTTTTTTTTACAAGTGCATTCTTAGCTCCCTATACAGAAAGAATTAGTGATGCAAAAGTGGGCTTCTGTATTGTTTGGTAAAATGTCAAACTTAGTGCTGTGAAGATGCAATCATGTACTAGTTTTGTGTCTGAATGTTCATTTCTGGTTTACAAGACTGCAGTCTGCAGGCAAATGAAGAAGCTATCAAAGCTGTGCAAATCAATTTAGTGGAAGATTTTGGATTAACCCTTCGGCTTTTTAGTTGTTTTACTCTCTCGCAAACAGTACACTTTTGGACCTTTGTCTCTTGTTCTAGTGTCTCTAGAAGTTCTTGATGAATTTTTTAGAATATGAGATTGGATGCTGGAAGTCTTGTTTCTATTTCACTCTATTGGTGCTGTTGGAAAACCTGCACAAATAGGATTCGTGATTAGCAAATATCCTAGACCAGGGTTCTATTTCTCTTAATTTGCATGAATCCGCTGACCAAATAAAGTTACATTCTGAATATATGTCCTATCAAGTAAAGTCTATACACTTCCTTTAAGGGAAGGTAGACCTTTAAGTGTCCCTTGACTGTATAGAAGGAGAACCGAGTTTCACTTGCTATGACATAAGTTAATTGAACATTGTTAAAGAAATTAACCTCATCGGGGAAAAAACAAACTGTTCTCCCCCTGCTAGAAACATGTCGATTTTGATGGTTATGACTCCTTCTGTGCTGGTAACTTCAGACATCGTTTGTGGATCATGTGCTTACATGGATTTCTTGGAAATTTATGTATTTCAGACATTCCACGGATGTCCAATCTTTTGATAAATAACATATTTGTTTCATCTTGCAGCTGCTCAATCTTAGTGGGATTTTGACAGTTTTCTTTTGTGGCATTGTCATGTCTCACTACACATGGCACAATGTTACTGACAGCTCAAGGGTAACAACCAAGTAAGGATATCCTTCGTAGTTAACGTTTTTACATTTTTTAACATCTGTTACATTTTAAATGAATCGCTTGAAAGTTAGTCAATGCAATCCCGAAAAAAGAATGAAAACAGTGCAAATGCGAGGAAGTCGTGAAAGTTACTGGCCAGGTGACAGCTTCAGTGATTTGATCAACCTCTAGAAAAACAAAACCAAAGGCTGAAACAAAAGAAGAATCACATGTTCTATCTATCTTAGAAAAAACGAGGATAGCAATAACACAATTTAACAATGTGCTAAATGGACACACAGAATTCCTCAATCAATTTTAGACTTTTAGTGCTTGTAATGGAAGCCTAAAATCCACTATAAAGATTGGTCTTTACAGATGCATACACTGCAACACTATAAAGTTAGTTCTGCAAAAGAACTAAAAGGGGATGGACAGAATCTTTATAAATCGGCTGATGCCATTATTGTCAGAGATTACGACTTCATTGTTGTAACGTAATATGAAGAACTCTTCTATGGAGTGTCAGATGCCCAGAACTATAGTCTGGCAAATACTTCCCCACAAAAAAACACAACTCAGATAAAACAACCTGTTTAAGAATTACAGAGCCCAACAATACCCTTCAAAAAAATATTCAGCTGCCGGTGAGAATTGACATATTGGAAAAGAATAGCATAATGGTAGAATATGGTAAACATTTCTTTATTACTTTTTGACCAAGAGATGAAGTAGCTCTAAAAAATACTCTCAATGTCCAGCTTCACATGGATAGCTTCTCTTGTACGGGGCTTCATTCCCTTTTTGCACTTTATTCCATGTTTTAGTTAGGCTTGTGTGTGTTTCCTTTTGTTTGTTGTCTGTTCGAGTCTCTGGTCTAATAGGTAAAGAGATACTTTATCCTTGTCAATGAATGAGAAAAACGGTGGACAAAAAGTTCCTGCAGGATATGTGAAATTGTGAATCATGAGTTCTGATGCATAGGTCTAACTCAGCTTTGTTTGACACTATCAGGCATGGATTTGCAACAATTTCATTCATTGCGGAAACTTTCATATTCTTGTATGTGGGTATGGATGCATTAGACATCGACAAATGGACAGCGAGCAAAGCAAGGTAAATAACATATTCTGTTTTGACCTAAATCCCGCAGTGAATTGCCAATTATGATTCCTGGACATGACAAAATAATAATATGAAACTAGCTAAACAAAGCAAAAACTATTTTGTTAGTCAATTATGCAATCCTCCTCAGAAAAGGTTGCATTGAGACTAAAGCCACATCCCAGTTGAATCACACGAGTTATGTTTTTAGATAACTTCGTAGTTTACTTACGATACTGCCGATCGCGAAGAGTGAAATGTAGCTGTAGAATACTTCTTGTATTCAAAACTTGGTGCTTACATTCCAAAAGGTGAAACAAAATGACAAATTCCTTCTGTATGATATTCCGTCTAAGTGACTCCAATTCTTCTAACTTGGTTCCTATTCTTTCATCAGTCCCTTAACTTCAGTTGCCGTCAGCTCAACTCTCTTTGGCCTGGTGTTGGTTGGGAGGGCAGCATTTGTGTATCCGCTTGCTAATATTTTCAATTGCTTCACAAAGAGAGACAGTGACAAGATTATTTTTAAGCAACAGGTAATATTTTGGGCATCTATGAACCTAGTTCTTTCATTTGACTAGCCATTTTTGCTGATTATCCGGAAATGTCAGTTTATCATGTGGTGGGCAGGCCTACTGAGAGGTGCAGTTACCATTGCTTTATCTTACAACCAGGTACCATAATTTGTCTTCTCATTCCTACCTTTTCCCATTATTTTGTTTTACGTGAAGCTTTTGACTGATTATTGATTTCCACATTATAACTTTTACAGTTTTCTGGAGATTCTTCCGAGAAAGCATTAATGATCACGAGTACGATGATCGTAGTTCTGTTTAGCACAGTGGTATGTAAAAAGCAAAATGATACTTGTAGAAGTTCCAGCACAATTAATCATTACTAAGTACATGTTGACTATAGTGGTAGCTGTAGGCTTATGTAGGTTACACAACTACTTTTGTGGTCACCAGCTTTAGATGTGAGTGGACTTATTTTTAGTAGACATCCGAAAGGTAAGTTTCTCATTATTCGAATCTCTTGCGAATTCTAGAACCATTACGCCTCCCGTTATTGACATTTTGTCCTGGACAACTCTACTCCTCCCTTGAATTTCATTACATTGGATTATTCCAATCCTATGTAACACTGCAAAGAAACCACGTAGGAAAGAAATTTGGATGAATTTGAATAACTAAATTTACTTTTTGTATTGAAAGTAACCATGTCTTGGAATGTACCCTCCAACATGTACTCCTATTACTGCTTTCTGGTAACACTGTTTGCTAAAGCCCCCAACCGCTCCTTAATTTTAGTTCCTTGTTGAAAACCAAGGCTACATAGTATTTCTAATTTCTAGTATGGTTAAAACCAAAATGTATGATGTCATATGTAACTTATTTGCCAAACAGGTGTTTGGTTCAGTGACAAAGCCTCTGATTGAAGCAGTGCTGTTGAGAAATGCAAAGCCCATGGTTTCAGATGCAACAGATTCTCCAAGCCTAGAAGATCTAAGACTTCTGTTCCTTGAAAATGGCGGCGACGATCCAAGTGATGAGGGTGGTAGCAACCAAACAGTCCGTAAGAAAAGTAGTTTTAGGTTGTTAATGGCGAACCCCACATCTACTGCTCACTATTTTTGGAGGAAATTCGATGACAGATTCATGAGACCAGTTTTCGGTGGAAGGGGCTTTGTTCCATTTGTTCCAGGTTCACCAACTGGTGCAGCAGAAGAAACTTCTTAAGAGTCTAAAGGTGAACAATACATATTCAATTAATTTTGCTTCTGTAAAATAGAAAAGTACGTATGAGTAAAATATGAGTCGCAATATGTACATTCGAGCTGATTTAATTTAATTTATTGAATACTTTGAGGAATGTTCAGTTCATTATACCCTGGAATAAAAGTGCGTGTTGGTACTTGTATCATAGTATATTTCTGATTGCAATGAGAAATGCATTTCGAATCAGCTCCGATATCCAATGAACAACAAATGAGAACATATGTTCCCATCAAGCACTTGGAAATTTGGATTATAAAAATTATTAACCATAACGTTGGTTGATGAATATGTTACTTTTTGCTAGTGTTTTTAATGAAAAAAATTCATATTGTAGTCATGGAAACTTTTTCTTGATTTTGTGTTTTCATTGTAACCCCCTCGTTATTTCTGCTACGCCACCGCTCATTGGAATGAATATATTTTTTTTTTGGCAGAGAAAAAAGAGCTTTTGGCTTTAGCCTCTTAGGGTTCTGTTTGGAAATTGTGGAAATGACAGGAAAAGAAATGAAAATTGGTAAGAAAGAAAGTGTGAGGATAATGTAAGAGAAAATGTATTGTGCTTAAAGCTTTATTTTTATATTTTCTTCTTCTTCTTTTTTTCCAAACCAAAAAAGGGAAATCCCCTTTCTTTTTTCTCTTTTTTCTATGCTCCAAACAAAGCCTTGGCAATTGCTACAATCACTTAGAAGAAACAAATTCCCTCAGCAATCATCTAACTTTGCGGAAGGCAACAAGTGAACCTGATCTGTGGCAGCAACATGTCACATGTCACAGCAGCTTTAGAACTCTTAACCATTTTACAATGTAGCACTATAAAATAGAAAAACAACCTGAGAATCTGACCAAATATGGGCATCACCAGCAGCAGTTGAAGTTAGGCCCCCAGCTGCAAGAAGTCCTTGACTTCTGCCGGCGTGGTTACCTGCATGATCAGCTGGTTTTCTTGCTCCGTTCCAATCTTTGCTAGCTTATCTGCCGCTCGATTGCTTTCACGGAACATAAGCGCAATTAACCATCCATGGAGCTGCAAAATAGCTCTACATTCTTCTAGTAAGGCTTTTCCTTAATCATCTGAACAGCCACTTCACTTCAGAGTCCGATTCTATGTCCACATTCTTGGGATCATGGCATGATATCAATTTGAGGCCATTAAAAATACCCCAAAGCTCGGCTTCAGTGTGCTTGATCAGTCCTTCAGATTTTTCGTAGAAGCCCATGATCCATAAGCCACTATCCTCTCTAAACACAACACCAAATCCACCCCTTCCTGGGTTCTTCCTCGGGCTCCCATCCGTATTTAACTTTATGTTGATGCAACCGGAATGTCCCAAAGTATGACTGCAAGCAGCACATTCCATTGGCATCCTAAGCAAGTAGTACTGCAAAATTTAAGGCTATGGGTTAGCCACTCCATCCAGTCATTGGCACCTCCTGCTGGTATCTAGCTAGATCATGGACTGCTGGACCACCTCTAGCTCTCTAGGAACCATGGTTGCCCCTGAAGAAACTTATCCTGTCGGTACCGCGTGGCGTGTGCCACAGGGGTCACATTGGCTCGTTTGGTACCGCATGACACGTTTTGATTGGCCGCAGGCTATCACGTCCACGCCACATGTGGTACCCGCTCGGCTCTTAAAAAATTTACATTGTATAACATATGGTTGGAGTAGAACTTAAAAAGATCATTCTACTGTCAATTCAATATTGGGTTGACAATAAATAATGAAGAAGAAAAAAAACAAACATCTTTTAGTGTACATTTTACACTTTTAAATCTATATTCACACTTCTATATATTTTTCACACATTTCAATATTGAATTTTTTAAATCTTAACAATTGCCTTGTGGAGTGATTTTAGAATTTTTCAACTTATGGGTGAGTTTTCATTGCTTTGTCTTTTAGCACCCAAGCCCCATTTGCTAAAATTAGTGATTTTAGCAACTTGGTTTTAGCAAAAGGAATATGTGAGAAAATTAGTTTTTAGAAACTTCGCTATTAGTTATTGGGAAACATGGACTTTCAACAATTTAGTTTTTAAGACTTTTATGGAAAATTGGAAAACAGGAAACTCGCCCTCGGCTGGTAAAAGGACCCAGGGTGTTGGTGTGTGGCCTTGATGTGCGCATCCGAGCCATTGATCTCAGCAATCAATATCTCAGATTTCATCTTGGAAACGAACAGCTCGGACCTACAAAGTGCCAAAATAAAATCAGGATCATTGAAAACATATCGGATGGCTCAAATGCCGCACACCAAGTCCCTGTTTCCGCCTAAAAATGATGCCTGCCCACTTGTTCATGTTCTTTGGAGCTCGATGTCGTGGCAACCATCCATAGACGAAGCAGCGACTTCGTAGAAGTTGCGTTGTACCTTATAATATTTCTTAAACCCTTCTCGTAACAAAACCAAAAACCTCGCACTTCGAGAGAGAGATCTCTCTCTGTATCTCTTCTCTGATCAAAGATGGCTTTTGTACGATTACAGACGATTCGGAGCATATATCGAACGCTTGAAGTTCGTGAGTTTTCTTCACTGTAAGTTCATCCTCTATCTCAATCTCGTGTTTACTTGCTGACAAAATACAAGCGAAAGGAAAAGAAATGAAAGAAATCCAACGCCAAATTTGTGCAAGTGCATTATCGTAGGTTTTTATGTTCTTCTTATGCGAGTTAGCGATTCCATTTGCTCTTTTTCTTGCATTTTCGTTGGGAAAAAAAGAAGATTTTGATTTCGTTTTTGAATCTCGAATCTGTCTCGTAATCTTTGAAACTCACAGTTTTGTTAATGTTTCAGGCTTGGAAGCGCAAGGAGCTATTCAAATGTTACTGTGAATGGTAAAGTCACCCTCATAAACGCACAAACACACATATACCAGTTTACTTGTTGTCGCGCCCGGGATTTCGACCTCGGGTGGGGCAAAATCCGGTGTTACACTTGTATATATGAAAATGCCAATCTGCACATATACGCATCACTTTGGGTTTTGTTCACGTTAAAGCGTAAGGGCCATTGAGTATGAGAATCTATCACTATCCGTTTTAAATCAAAGTAGGATGAAAGCATGTTAGGTTGGTGTGTCAGTGTATTGGTAAGAAATAGGGTTTTGACTACTGTTATGGGCAATGCTTGGGGAAGGAGAATTAAGAAGACCTAAATTGATGTGCTATCACAAGAATTGATTATACGATATTATTAAATGTTGAGCGTATAGCCCTTTGACAGATTGACATGAAATGGATTCATGTAGCAAACGCCACGCGATTGAGACATAGGACGTAATTGGGTTATATTATTAGAGCATCTCCAGCCCTTAAATCAATTTTTTACTCAGATTTGAGTAAATTTTTGAGAAAAAGCTTAATTTGATATGAGCATCCCCAGTCCTTTACTCAAATTTTCTAGTCCGCCATCCACTGCCACTACACTGCCCCTCACTACCGTCTTCTGCCGCTAATCAAGCCAATTTCTCTTCGGCGACTCCTCAACTACCACCGCTATGTTGAAAGATCATCACCACCTCTCTTGAGCGTTCCGGAGTCTTTCGGATGTGAATAGAAACTTCCGGATACTTCCAGAAACATCAAGACTGTGCTAGAATCTTCTAGAATATGCTAGAGTCATTCTGACTCTTTCGGATGTTGTGGAGTGTACTAGAACATGCTAGAAGGTTCCGGGTCCTACTAGAGCGTTCCAAAACATGATGGAGCCTTAGGGGCTTCTCTAGAGGCTTCTATAAATCTTGTGTGGTGTGTTCATCTAGAAGGATCTATGGACCTCTATAAATAGGAGTGGGGTGTCCTTAGGAGATGTATGCAAGAACGATAGAGAATCTATGCAAGAGTATGCAAGTGAGAGAAACTCCAAGCAAGAGGGTGAGAGTCCAAGTACTTTTAAGTGTGTTCCTACATTTTGTGTACTACCTATTGTGTGTAAAAAAGTCATCCTTTGTGAGTGATAGTGTGTTGTTGTACACAACTTAAGTATACAAGTGCTTGCAATCAATAAAATTACATTTGTTTGTTGCGTTCAAACTCTTCAAGTACCGCCACTCGTCAACAACGTCCACCACCGCTGATCTGCGAATCTTTCATTAACACACACCAACAGATACCGGTAACCACCACACAAGACGAAGCCAACCTTAGACCTTCAAAGACCCTCGATTGGGCTTCGTCAGAACTTCGTCCACCTTTTCCAACCACCGCCGTCAAGCGGAAACGGCTGACCACCACCCATCGCCACGAGAATATAGCTGTCGGAAATATGAGTTTGGTTTTGGTTCTCCCTTGATTTGTGGGGAAAAAAGGGTCTCCCTTGATTTGGTATGGAAAAGGATAAACAAATGGAGGAGAGATTTGAGGGTTTTTACTCAGATTTTGAATCTGAGTTTGGGTTTGAGTAAGGATTGCAGTTGCTCTTACGATGAAAGAACAAAAAGGTTCTTTAATTGAGTTATTTCATGTTAGTCGTGTTGTTCTACTTTGTTAAAAATGGCAAACTTAATCAAGTCAATGAGTTAATTTTGCGGATTCTATGATGTTACCTAGCTGAGTGGAAATGTTTGGAAGTACAATAAACATAAAAAGAAGAGGATGTTTGGAATCTAGACTGAGGGCCATGGGAATTTTGCTTGTTGACTAAGTAAAATTTGCGAGTGTGGTGTGGGCAAAGGTCGTAGTGGGTGTCAAATAGTTGAGTTACCCACGAAATGAAATGGTAGCTAATTTATTCAAACAAGGAGTGACCGGAAATTAATATTCAAGTTAAATCAAACCATGTTGCGTACCTATAAGGCTATGATTGCTGAAAACTTCTGAAAGAGCATTTGTAAATTCGAATGTACTATGTACATACATTCTGAATGTGGTGAAATGCATGTTCCTCATTAGTCATGGTGTTTTTCTTTTATTAGATCTGTAGTACTGTAGAGAATATTCTTTCTTATATAAGGGTCAATATTCCTTGTAATCACAGAAGTATGGGTACACTTCTTTCTTTTTTAAAATTGTTCACTAAATGTGCGCTTTGCACACAACATGAGTTATTCATTTCACTTCCTTTTTTGATCACTGTAGAGACTAAATTTTGGGGCATTTCTTCTGGCTCATACGAGTGCAACCATGATCTTCCTTGGACTTCCAGAAAGATACAGTCACTTCGTTCTACGCCGGTAACTTTCTGAAACACACACAAGTTAAAACCAGTATGTTTAAATGTCATATCATGCTGCCTGAGCTAATCTTTGCTTGCAATAGTCTTAATTTGTCCTGTAGTTACGTGAAAAGATTATTTTTTTGAGTTTCTTGTATTGTACCCGCAAAATATTTTATTTTGCTGCAATATCAAGTGCCTTTTGGTGTTATGTTTATAGGCCACTGAGTTATATGTTTCCATGGGCGACAGGAGGTCAGTAACAACACAAGCAAAAGCCCCTTCTCAAGCGCGACAAACGGTATAATATATTTCTCTTGATACTGATCTTCTTGAGGTTGTTCCTGGATAAGTTTGGTAGTGGTTTTGGTTGTTAATGAATTGCATTAGTGTGTGCTTTCATTAGTCATTTCGTTATGCATCTATATAAGTGTATACACATACTAAATGTATTTATAAATTGAACGAAGCCAAACTAAGCCTTCTATCGCAGTTTATTGGGGTCGGCTACATGAATCCAATTCACCATTCTTATAATGTACGAATAGATGCATGTTGAGAGAGTGTCTATATATTTTGCATATGATTCTTTTTGTTGTTTGAGAGAAAGAAGTGTGTAGGGTGTTTAGTGCATGACCAAATACCTTTACGGTGGGCAATAGGATGATCAAGATTGTCTGGATCCAACTGAAGGGAAGACTGAGCGGTGGGCGAAGGTGGGGCTGTTTTGCTCAGGCTCAGATGGTACTTGTTGCGACGAACGTACACATGCAAGGGTTGCACATGAGTTTGTGTGCTCGATGGGACTGCTATAGGAAAGACAGACTCAGACTCAGCCGTAACAAGAGTTTGTGTACCCGAATAAAATGGCAACGACTCATTAAATGTAACATCTGCACAAACAAATTGACGACGAAGAGATGGGGGGTAACACTTATACCCTTTTTGAGTGCGAGAGTAACCGAGAAAGATACACCGGATTGACCAGGGATCAAGTATGTCCTGGCCAGGATCAAGTATGTCCTGGCCAGGATCAAGTGCGTGAACATAACACGTGCACCCAAACATTTGAAGGGGTAAGGAGTAAAGAGAACAACTAGAAAATAAGACCCTATGCGGTATCTGACCATCGAGAACGGTAGAAGGCATGCGATTTATTAAGTAGCACGCCGTAAGGACAGCATCACTCCAATAAGACTTAAGAACTTGCATTTGAAATAGTAGTGCATGCATAACCTTTGATAGATGTCAAATATTGCGTTCGGCAACTCCGTTTTGTTGTGGAGTCCGAGC
Organism: Gaultheria prostrata; assembly: GCA_036023075.1. Lineage (NCBI taxonomy): Eukaryota > Viridiplantae > Streptophyta > Magnoliopsida > Ericales > Ericaceae > Gaultheria > Gaultheria prostrata. Next base: position 22,187 of record JAXBDA010001935.1, on the reverse strand, counting down.
ACAAGAAGACTGGTGGATGATACTGTGATCATCAAAGAATTGAGAAAGAGCATTTTTTAAATATTCACGGGCATTATCAGAACGAAACATTCGAATGCAAGTATCAAACTGAGTTTTGATTTCCATATAAAACGACTTGAAAGTATAAGGTAACTCGGACCTCTTTTTCATAAGATAAAGGTATGTAGCATCAAAGAAATCATCGACAAAAATAACATGCATTGGGCTCCAAATATCATAATGAACTAACTCAATAGGACGTGACACATGACTCACTCCTAGGATAAAAAGACACTATGATGTTTGCTAAACTCACAGACTTCACTTGGCAAGGCATCAACACGGCTACATGAAGGTACTAGCTTTTTAAGGTTCTGAAGTGATGGATGACCAAGGCGACAATGATGTTAATATGGTGACATTGATGAATGAAGAGCAACAGAGCTAGGGTGAAAATCATCGGTAAAGTAATACAGGCCACCACGTTCAACATCCCCACCAATCTTCCTCCCTGTCTTGAGATCCTGAAACACACAACCATTAGGGAAGAATGTGACGGAGCAATTCAAAGATTTGGTAAGTTTACTAACAGACATAAGATTTAATGGAAAATGAGGAACTTGCAGTACGGAGTCCAAAGTAAGAGAGGAAGTAACCTGAACAGAACCCAAACCAGTAACATTGGTGGCAGAACCATCAGCTAAGGTAACACGAGATGGTTTACCGAGAGATTGACGACCGGAAAGAATGGAAGGATTACTAGTCATGTGATTGGATACACCAGAATCAATAACCCAATGATTAGAAGAAATAGAAGACGCAATGCAAGCAACGGAGGAACCTGTCTGAGATAATGTAGCAATGAAGGAACATGTCTGAAGTGACACTAGGCGTTGATACTCCTCCATGGAAATAGTCACCATGGTGATGGCAGAATGAGTAACCGGCACCATATTCTTGGAAGCAGTAACTTGATGAGCCTGAGGAAAACCATGAAGATCATAACAACACTCAACTACACTCAATTGTATGATTTGTACCTCCACAATGGGTACACAATCGGATATCACGGCTGCGACAAAAAAACGCCTCTCCCTGACATGCGACCATAACCAAAATCAACATGACTAGAACCTCGACCACTGAATTTAGAATTGCGGCCACCAAAACTACGACCACCAAAACCAGGGCCAAAACCACCAGAAACAACTGAAGGGGACTCCATCATAAACAAACCCAAACACCAACTCGGAATCCACTAACCGCCAAACAACCAACAAACTGATCAACTTCGTTACTATCCACCGTATGAAATCAATATCAAATCAACGAGCTACTAAATCAACCAACTTTCTATCAACACAAGAACAACCAAGAACAAGCTACCAGTCAGTCAACGACAACCCACTAATCGATCATATACGACAAACTCCAACAATCAGCAATACCACACCATAACCATCACTTCTCAACACTCCTGACAGATAAGACTACAACGACCAACTCCATAGATCAATTAGAACCACTAACCAGTAAATAAGCTGAAACGAACACTGTCCAACCAAAGCAATCACAACAACCAACTCCATACCAGTAATCAAACTTTCTGCTAGGGCATTGCAGATAAGACTACGACATACCAGTAATCACAACGACTAACTCCATAGATCAATTAGAACCACTAACCAGTAAATAAGCTGAAACGAACACTGTCCATCCAAAGAAATCGAACAAAATAACTTTGAAAGGTCCAACTTACATCAGAGATAAGTAGAAGGGAGATAGATCATGAGCAGAAATGCTTGAAGGTGTCTGATCATGTTAGAACTTCAAGAAGGCGTCTGATTAACATTTATGAGGATCGTATATGGGCTCAAAGAGCTTCTCTCATAGAAACAATAGACTCCAGAGCATGAGGTGAGAATTGTCTTTAGCATGGAGGCTTGTAGCGATACCTTTCTCTATCCCCTAACTTCTTTGTCTATGTGGTCTTTATATATTTTCTCTAAAATCCTTATTAAGGGGGATAAATTCTATGGGGATAAAGATAAAGTCAAAGCCAGTCAGCCTAAAGGGAGTAGAATGTCTTATGTCTTTAAGCAGGGGAGTGACAGTTGTACACGAGGCAAGACATTATGCTACAGGTTACAGACAAAATTGCAGAAAGAAATCTAAAATGGAATACTGGTGGGATATGACTTTCTATACATGTGCTATACCAATCGGGTTTATATGTCTGCTAATATTAGGAGATTCTAACTGATGATATTACCAAATCCCCAACTGTGACGAATCTGACGATATATACTAAGTATAGCATTCAAGACTAATCTTGATGAATAATTCTTTAGCGATCATTGAGTTTTCTAATATCAGTCCCTTTTGTATTTATTTGGGAGACTTATTGGTCCCTTTATTAGGGTTAAATTACTCGAACATCCCTTGGGGTTTCTATAGATACCCTCCTTTTGCAAATTAAGTACGCTATTTTTCCACTCATATTTTATGGTGAATTATCAACATTAATTCTTAGATTTTGCTATTGCTATACAAAAACTTATTTGTTTGACAAAGTTGACTCATGAGGAATGTTATTAACATACACCAATTAGAAAAGTTTAGGGGGCTGTAAGTTAAGGACGTCCTTTTGTTACCAAACTTTTAACTCTATGCTAGATAGTAGATACATTTATAATAGAAGCCCAATGCTTGATTTTGTTTATTTACTTATTTGTCATCTGAAGTAGTCTACCACTTTGCTATGATTGTCCATTTAGAGATTGTTTTTTGGCTACTGTACTTGGTTGAAATATCTTGATTCTCGCTATTTGGTGCAAGCATTTTAATTTCTTTTGACTTAAATTTTGTGCGTCTTACATCAATACATTTTGATTTGGCCAACAAAGGTTTCTAAGCTTAGATTGGGAGAGGACCTACTAATGAAAAAATGAAGCAACATAAGCATGCGAAGTTTGTTTGCCATTACCATATACCTAAGTTGCTCAAATGATTACCTGGTTTTATGTGTTCATATTGCAAATTTGAGTTCTCACATATGTACAATTACATGCACGCAGGGGTCGTTCAAAGTGTCCATGACAAGTCCTGGAATCATCTATGAGCCATACGCCCCTCGCGAATCAATTGCTTTCTGGCGAAGGTTAGGCAGATTTTGAGGAGTATTTGGTTGATACTAATTGTTATCCTGCTTCTCACTTACTAACAAGTCCTTAGGGGAACTTAGCTTTTAAAATCAAATTTTATGAGTTGATCTGAAGGGCCAAAGCCTTAACAACCACTGTCAGGACACTAATGTTTTGGATGACAAGGAACACCCGTTTAGCCCAATGTAATAGCTAGAGTATGTACAATAGATACATAGATTTTGGTACTGTTCCTTGAAACTTAGAATTTATCTAGTTGTAATGTTGAGGTGGTTTTAGCCCACAAAAGACTAAGTAATCGGTAACAAAAGGCTATATGTGTTAATTTCGTTTGTTCGTGGAGGATAAGCTATATATCTATGTAGTTGAATTTAAGATTCCAAGTAGTCAATTTAATCTGTTACTTGAAGGTTTATCTTATTCCTAGGAAAGTTTTTTAGTTTTCTTATGATTAGTCTTTCTCTGTTGTACTGAAGCATCTGCAGCGCCCGGCGGTGTTCCTCGAGCCATAACAACTGAGGGAAAACCTTTGTAGCCTTTGTCGACCCTAGCTAGCATCATCAAAACTCATGCGATCAGTTACTGTTTGCAACCCTTGATTGTCAGGGAAGTCTCCTGTGGCAAGTTTTAATGCGCTATCTCAAACTTTTTTTTTTTTTGATCGGCTTGCTATCTCAAACCTTAACAGGAGTCGATAGCTATTGGCTCGATACGCAACCTCCCAATGCAAGGCATAACCCAATCTGCCCACAAAATAACCAGTCCAACATTTTCATCAGACACGAACCAAAACTCACCCATGCAACCGACTTCTCGAAAAACGAAAACGGAAAAAAAAAAACTCATGATCCACAATTTCCATGCAAGCTCCCAATCAATTCCCAACCAGTTATGGTCCAGTTCTGAAAAAGAAGTGAAAAAAAATATGCAAGCATTAACAAAGCGAACCAATTACCAAGAAGAAAGAAACACACGCAGAGACTTTTTTTTATAGGATTGCAAATTGGGGATATATAGACTTTTAGCTTTTTTGGAGACAAGTGGGGAGAGAGACGTCAACGAGTGTTTGGTTTCACATTTGAACTCTCAAGGGTACTACTCTCTTTTAAAATCTGTAGAATTTGCGCAAGGTCCAAACTTCGCGTTTGTTTCTTTATCGCTAAGGATTCCCATTTTTTGAATCCAACCATGGTTTACTATAACTCCTTGTTATTATCCACATAGGACCGTGGAGTCATCCTACTATGACTGCAAGACCAAACCAAGGAGTCATCTTCTTAAGAGGTTTTCTAGATCTCGTATGATGTCAAGGAACCCACCTTTAGAAGTAATCGTCAGTGCAAAAGCTATTAGGATAGGTACCTTAGTGTCTACTCAACTCATCCAATTGTTGTTCCTACACGAGTCTCTCATGATTTTACGAGCTATGCTTATTGTTGGAGTTATTTTTTAAGATAGTTGTCCTATCTTTATCTTTTTTTGAGCATGAAGTTAAAAGAGGAAAACTTGTATTTGAACCACAACCACGGTCTTATGTGGTAATCCATACAAAACATGCCCATGCACGCACACAGAGAAATCTTATCCTGAATTATGAGAGAGAAAACAAAAGATGTGGAGTCCTTCAGGATGCAGGGAGGAGAGAGAAAGATGGCTAATAGCCTAATATAAAGAATGAACAAACAAATAAGTGTGCGGATTTATGTGAGAAGAACTACTTCGGACTCATCCATAGTAAATATTCTGCGTTTTTCTGAAACATGCTTCAACATTGGTGGAGTGGGCGCCGTACAGATTATGTCTTTCCTTTTAAAAAACGATGTTTACTAATGGCAACTTTTCCTTAAGGGCACCTCTAGTTATATAATATGGCAAATTCATAGCCATTTGAAATTAGCAATTCTCCTGCCATTCTTTTCTCTCAAAGGCATAAAAACTTTCTGTGACAGTTATTTTGGGTAATCATTTTATTCTTGCTCTAGGAGTTTTTTTTTTCTTTCTAGAAACAACCGTCCAACCGTCCAATTTGGGTAATCATTTCATTCTGACTTATGTTGCTATCAGATGGTTCACGAGAAGCGGTTGGAGAAGAACAAAGGAGGACATTATTTTAGAGGTGACACACTTGCGTGTTATTGCTGTAAATTTTACTGACCAATGTATGTTTTAGTCTACTGCTATGAGTAGGAAAGGTGTTTTGACTTTTGAGTATGAAATAGGAGAGGTGAGGAAGCTTATTGTTGTTTGGTTTGTTATTTAACAATCTGCTTACTCAAAGAGTTCGTAGTTTTGAGTAGAAAAGAAATACTGCAATAGATTCCACTTGACAGCATGCCTTAACTAAAGTTTGTTGGAGATTTGAGTTGTACAATTGTTGGAGATTTTGAGTTTTACAATAAGGCCTCAGCTTTGCAGAGTTGATTCTCTGTTTTTTAGGTTGATCATAATCACCGTATGCTTATTTGCAGCTCAAAAGTGCTTTTGCAATTACTAAACTTCGGAAATCTGGATATTCAAAACAGAAGTTCTACAAAGAAGCCTTGGCTTTGTACAAAGAGGTGCTTCTCATTTTGTAAATTTAGCTCTGCAATTATTGTTTTGCAGATCTTCCATTTCAAATTAATTCTTGCATTTACTTGTTCATAGTGGGAAATTTCAATTTCGCATTGCTGCTCATTTCTTTCTCTAAGATTGCAGACTGAATAGACAATGACACATTTCCTCTTGGTTTTAAATTTTAAATGGAAAGATTTTCATGCTGATAGTAAATCGATATGAATTACTCAAATAGGTCCATCAATTTGTAAGTTTTGTACTACATTATTATCCACGTTAATAAGTATACACCAGATTTGAGTATTATCCACATGATTAAGTAAACAAACTACCAGAAAAGACTTATCAATCTGATAGTTACTAGTCGACGGTAGGTAATTAGTATAATAGTCTCAGGTTCGGGTGTCCTCAACTCCACAAAGTTTATTACCAGTTTTTCACCAGATCCTCCAAGACAGGAAGAAACGTGTGTGAAGCCTTTCTCCTTTTTCAAAACCTACCGTCGCACCAGATATTCGTAAAGTTCACCTTACTGACCCAGACCTACACATAATCACAAGGCACAAACCTCAGAGTGCCTTTGCTACCTTATAGAGTTAAACGTGGTTCAAAAGATTCTTTTGATCACAATTGAAAATGCAACACCGGTAAGCTATACAATGATGTATCCTAAGACGTTTTGGTTGGCAAAGATCTTCTCATGACTTGAATTCCAAACATCTGATCAACAAACACTTTTACCGGTAAAGTTGCTCCTTCATCACCTTACAAAGCTTCGTAAGAGAATTTTACCTTGAATTCGTCATAAGAGGTAGAAATACTACTAATAGCATCTATTTTTTCTTCAAATGCGAAGATCATAAACGACCAAAATAATGCAATATAAAAATTGACGATTCTGAGGCAAAAAAAAGAAAGAAAGGGGAGAGAGACTGAAATAGAGGTGTTTGGGAGACATGGAGTGAGGAGAACCTACTTGAGCTTGAGCCTCACAAGTGCCTTCACCATTGCATTCAAACTCAATTTGTTGAATGGCACCGGATTGGACTTTGGATTTCATAGCTTCCAGATGCCTTATTCTCCCTCTGTTACTTTTCTTGTTTTCCCTTCTTTCACCGCTAAACTCCGGTTGCCCTTGATTTCGACAAGCCCTAGTCGTGCTAATCCCTGCCCCATCTAACCCACAAGTTACTTGATTTTTGTGGGAAAAATAACTTTCTGGCTTCCTGCATTCTTTTAGTATTACTTTGTTCTTATTCCAATTCATCTGTATGCTTTATTGATAGTAGTTGCTCTCTCTCCAAGACAGTTTTTTTAATTCTTATGCAGATAAACACTCTAATTGCGACAGGTGACAAAACATCATTGAGGAAAGCAGTGACAGAGAACATGTACTCTGTAAGCTGCTGCTACTTCTTTTCTCCCTCTCACTTTTTGCTTTGTTATATTGCCTCATTATTTGAACTTACTCTGTATCTGCTGTTTTCTTTTTTCATACATTTCTACTAAAAATGTTTCCTAATTTTCTCCTCTTCCTTTCTCGTCTTTCCATGTGTGTCTCATTTTTTCTCCCTTTCTTTCCGTTTCTCTAAGACAGGGCCTCAAGAATGAAATCAAACAAAGGGAATCGAGATGGAGTACACTCTACTGGGAACTAATAGAACCTGTTGTTAAAATAAGAACTCTACGCGCTCGACTGGCAAGTATTATGCTTAAACAACAAATTCCATTTTAGTTTATTGACATCACATATGTGATTGATCGTTGATCAATTTTTTCCCAAGTTAAACAAACTCAGAAACGTTATAACAAAATGGAAAAAACAATTAATATATGTATGTATGTATGTATGTTTATGTATGTATATGTATGGACTGCCCTTTCTTTGTACATGTTATATATGCACTTCTATGTGGTTTGCAGTATGTTAGGGTGCATAAACTTCTGGTTTATTCTTGTTGGCCTTCTTCCATGTATCTGGTACCTGATCGTATGTTAGAAAGAATTAGCGGCAGCCTCCTGGGAATGTCTAGTGTCTTAGTTACTCCCTTCTCTACCAGGATCCCATGAAATTAGGGGTGGGCGTCGGGTCGTGTTCGTGTCGTGTCGAATCGGGTTCGTGTCAAATCAGGTTCGTGTCGAAATGACCTGTTTTAGTAATCGTGTCAAAAAACTGAACCCTAACCCGACTTGCTAATATTCGTGTTGTGTCGTGTTCGGGTTGACACGATTAACTTGTAAACGACCTATTTAGACAAATTTGACCCGAACCCAACACGAATTGACACGATTAATTCGTGTCATTCTCGGGTTATGCGGGTTAATTCAGGTTAATTCTCGAGTTGTGCGGGTTAATTCGTGTCATTCTCGGGTTACCGTGTCGACACAAATAGAAGAACAGGTTAATTCGTGTCATTCTCGGGTTATGCGGGTTGAACCCCAACCTGACCTATTTACTAATCGTGTTCTCGGGTCGTGTCATATACGTGTTTCGTGTCAGAAATACTCAACACTAACCCACTAACTTCGTGTCGTGTTTGGGTCGTGTCATAAATTCCCACCCCTACATGAAATGCCAGTTGTTGCTGCATTGTCTTCAGTCTATTGATTCACTCAATTCACTCTGTAGCTGTTGAAGTAGCCCTTCAATTGAATAAAAAAATTGCAATTTATCATAGTAAAAATAATTGTCAAGCTCTGTCTAAGTGAGAGAAAAGGAAGGAGAACAAGTGGAGGGTAATTTTAATGTCTTACTGGAGATTGTCCCAATAGACTGAAATTTCTGGCTAATAAAAGAAAAGTTGTTGGAATTGGTGAATCAGATTTGTAGATCATCTATTCATCCATGTGAATCGTACTAACAAGGAAAGTTAGGTTTCCTCTTTGTTTTCATCCTTAGTTTAGTATTTATAACCCAATACGGGTGAATTATCAATATAAACTAATAAAAAGAGGAATATGGATGATTTTCACCTTGAGACAGCCAGTACTGCCATTATTTTTTCATGATATCAAGGCATACCTACTTCTTTTGCAGATCGGCATTGATCGGAATGACCACAATAAAGTGTTTATACAGCTTACCCTTGAGTTTCTGACTAACCAGGTATGATGTTTGTAATCAGCTTTTGTTGCACTTGTACATGTTTATTCTCTAGATAAACATGTACATGGGTGACTACTGACTTAAATGAAACCAATCATTTATATGGTATTGTTGTTAGAGAAAGAGAGGAGTTTAGGGTAAACATGAGTATTTATATCAAGGTGGTTGTGCTGATTGTGTTATATGAGCAACTACTTCTTTTAAGTCTTTTGCTGTTTGGAATTTGATTATAAGCAGCTTTTGGTTGTCCAATGGACTTAGTCATTTTCTCAACGCCTCCGAAGGGAAAACCTCTGGCTCTCTCTTTCCTTGAGGATTGTAATAAACTCCACAGTTGGATACACTTAAGCACAACTTGTTGTATCTTCATCTTGCAGAAGTTTGAGGCATATGATTCAAAAGGTGCTGTTGTTGCTGGAGATAAAAGCAAGGAGGTAGGGTATATAGAATTGTACAAATTTTCTGATCAGCTCTGTTCAACTACTTCTATGAATGAATTGTGGCTTGTACATCTGATCAATTGAATAGTGCTACTGCTTACCTTTGACTTTCTTGCACGTTCATGCTAGTGGAATAGGCTGAAGTTGAACGACGACGGGGTAGTTCCCCATCAATCAGATACAGTTAAAACGTTCAATATATCAGTGTACAAGAGATTTATTTTCTGCATTTGTTGGTTCCATAGGGGAGCTAGGTTTTCTTGATGAGTTCTAGTTTTGGTTTGTGTACAACTTGTGCACAGAGATTGCGTCCCTTTGTACTTTTGTGGTTAATCATTGCTTTCATTATTGATGGGAAAGAAATGTCAGCTTAGTGGCATACGAGCATTTGTATCTAACAAGGGGGATCTATCTTGTTCAAATTATTGGGGTATTAAGCTTGTGATTCTTACATCAAAACTTGACAAATCATAGGATGAGATGTACACAATAAAATTATGTCAGAAACTGAAGGATTTCTCCAACAATTAGGATTTACATTTGGAAAGTTGAGCTGAAGTTATTGTCTTATTGAGAATACTATTAGAGCATTTGTACAAACATGATAGGGCTCTGAGAGATACGTATGATTGTATGATGTGTTTTAAGAATTGAATGACCACAAATAAGATTCATTTATGAGTGTTGATACAAAGCCTAGAAGATAGAAGGCACTTTTTTTTTATCAGCTGATAGAAGGCACTTGATGGCATCAATGGGAGGTGAGGATGATGAGCTCTGTGAAGCACGGGAACTTTGCTAGGTGTCACTTACGGTTTGGGACACTTACACCCTCGAGACACGTATCCTACACTTGAATCAAAGATTTTAGTATAATTTTTTCCTTTGGACACTCCGAGGACACTCTAGAACACCTCGGGACACGCTATGATGCTCTCAGGACACTTTAGGGGCTCTCAAATGAAATAGTAGGCTCTAGTTAAAATTTAGGAAAGTCTTCTTTTTGTTTGATAATGATGCTTGGTTTGTGTCTGATGATAAAGATCCATATGAATGATGAACGCTTTTTGTCACTGAGCGTTGTAATGACATATGTGAATTCTGGCATATATATATATATATATATATATATATATATATATATATATAGAGAGAGAGAGAGAGAGAGAGAGAGAGAGAGAGAGAGAGAGAGAGAGAGAGAGAAATGAATATCTGAACTAACTTCTTAACCTTCCATATTTGCTTTTCATATTTTTGTATTTTATTCATCTTTGTTTTGCAGAAGGCGATTGCAAAGAACACTCGGTACTAAAAAGAGAAAGTTAAGTTTAGAAAGAGAAAGACAGTCGACACAGAGAGAGAGAGGAGGAGACAACAGACAAGAGAATTCAAGACTCTCAAGAGGGGTTTCTTTTTTTTTTTCTTTTTTCTTTTTTTTTTTGTTTCCAAGTTTCAATCGCCACACAGAAGAGGAAAACGATGTCTGAGACCCTTTTTCATCCTGCAACAATAACAGGTATCTATAAAAATATATGTCTATTATCCACATATATATATAAAGCTGAAAATATAAGAAGATTAAACGGAATTCAAAAGGCACCAGAAAAAGAACCCGTTTGATGCCTTCTCTTTTTCCCTTTTCCTTTTTCTTCCTTTGTTTTCCATAATACCACCATACCTTTTTTTTTTTTTTGATGAACAATTTCTAGCATGTATTTTCTTTGTTTTTGAATTGAATTGAGCAGATAAGACAGAAAGAAGTCTGAACTGAGGTGGCAAAGAGAGATGATGAAGATGGAGAAGATGATGATGATATTACTACTGACATGGCAATAGCAAAGGGTCAGAAATCCAATCAAATTAATTATAATTTGTCAGAAAATCCGAATTCAGCAAATCCTATGTCCCAAGACTTTCAGCACCACCACCACCCACAAGGTATTTTCAATTTCCCACATGGGTTCGACGTCCGCCCACAAGATCAAGAACAACACCACCACCACCACATCGCACAGCAGAGCCGCAGGGATAAACTGAGAGTCCCGGGATTCGAACCCCCGGCGCCTCTCGTTCCTATGGAAGAAGACGGGATCCCGGTATACGAGACCCCGGGCAATATGCTTTCCGAAATGTTCAATTTTCCTCCGACAGATTTGTTACAGAACCAGATTTCGCAGAATTACGATCGGAACTCGCGGCCGCCGCCGTCGGTGGCTGTCGGGGGTAGTGAGTGGTACGGAAGCAGGCTGGGAATGGGTATGGGACCACCGATGGGGGATTCCGTTGGCGATCATCATCGCCAACTGAATCCCCATCACCACCACCAGATTTCGAACATTAACGAGGAGTCATCATCGTCTGCAGCAGCAGCCATGCAGCTTTTTCTGATGAATCCACAACAGCAGCAACAACAGCAACTGAGATCACCTCCTTCACCATCTCAACCTCATGAAACTTCATCAAATACACTTCATATGTTGCTGCCAAATCCGTCAATATCATCCAGTAATTCTAATCTACAATTACAAGGGTTTCACAACAGTCAGATTAGTCCTGGTTCTCACGTGTCTCAAACTGGAGGGGGTTTCGGTCAATTCACATGGGTTCCGGATAGTATTACTAGCACTGTCCACGGAGGAGGAGGAAGTAATCCTGGTGAAATTGGTGGCGGTGTAGGGGAAGGGCAAGGGCTGTCGTTATCGTTGTCATCGTCGTTGCAGCAATTGGGGGCCGCAAAAACCGAAGAATTGAGGATGGGAGACGGTGGTAGTGGTGCGATGTTGTTTTTCAATCAGGGAGGTGGCGGCGGCGGCGACGGTGGTGGTGGTGGTGCTAGTAATTATTCCTACAAGAATTTTGTAGGTGGGAATCAACAGATTCATGTTGGGTATGGGACTTCACTAGGGGTAGTGAATGTGTTGAGAAATTCAAAGTACGTCAAGGCAGCTCAGGAATTACTGGAGGAATTCTGTAGTGTTGGGAGGGGTCAGTTCAAGAAAAACAAGTTCGGTAGACAAAATTCCATTTCTAACCCTAATCCGAGCGGCGGTGGCGGTGGCAGTGGTGGTGGTTCATCAACATCAAAGGATATTCCGTCCTTATCAGCCACCGATAGGATTGAGCACCAGAGAAGAAAGGTCAAGCTACTAGCCATGATTGATGAGGCATGTACTCTCTCTCTCTCTCTCTCTCTCTCTCTCTCTCTCTCTCCCCCTGCGTGTGCACAAAGTCAAGGTCCAATAATTTTGGTTTACTGTTCACAATATTTGAAAAATAACAACAAAAAAAATTAAAATCCGGCAAGTTTCATGGAATAATTTAATTTTGTATTACGGAGAAAGGCCGGCTGGTGACATACGTGCTCACATAGATCGTGTTGGCTGATTAATTTTTATCTCATACATACACCAAATACTCCCACTTTATATAATTAAATTGGATGTCATATTCATATATAGGTTAGCTTGGAGTGTTATTTAATCGTTTTATTATAAATTATAAAATATATTTTTTATCTTCCGGTTGGTGAAAGCATGGGAGCTGGGCAAGGGCTCTTGAGTAATAACTGAAGTTACTTGTGAGGTAAAACATTTTGCTATTTAACCAAATGCCATTTTCGTATACACAATTACGAAATACCAGTCATATTCATATACCAACACTGCAACCAAACGGATTTGATTTTTACTAGCTCAGTTGACCCGACGATCGATTCATTTTATTTTTCATTTCTTTATCGGTAGCACTAATTGATTATGTTGGCTGATTTGGGACAAGAGTGCGAAGAAAAAACTCCGGTGGATCTTCTTCGTTCACGTTAAAAATATTTCAGTATATCACATTTAAATTCACTTACCGCTCCGTGGGCTTGGCTTGATAAAAAAAAGATAAAGGACCGGTTTCTATTGCTGCAGTGAGTGTCTGGCTTAATTGACGCACATCTTATCTGCTTAGCCTACTTCATATAGTATTTCTTTTCAAGAGCAACAAAATTCCCCTGATCGACTAAATTTTTCGTGAGTGAAACTGTGAAAGTGGATCCAATAAACAATCTTTCCCTGCCAGTTTATTAACCCAAAAATCAAAAGAAAAAAAATTTATTCGAAAACCTCTCTATTTTTTTTATTTCTAGATCGATCACACTTTCCACGTTATTTTGTTGAATTATACTAATTGACTCTTCTAGATGGTGTATTATTTCAATGAACCGTAGGTGGACAGAAGATACAACCACTACTGCGAACAAATGCAAATGGTGGTAAACTCATTCGACTTGGTAATGGGCTTCGGTTCGGCTATTCCATACACTGCCCTTGCCCAAAAGGCGATGTCGAGGCACTTCCGGTGTCTCAAGGATGCCATAGCGGCTCAACTGAAGCACAGTTGTGAGTTGTTGGGAGACAAAGACGCGGGGACTTCTGGAGTGACGAAAGGAGAGACGCCGAGGCTAAAACTGCTGGAGCAAAGCTTGAGGCAGCAAAGAGCGTTTCACCAAATGGGGATGATGGAACAAGAGGCTTGGAGGCCCCAAAGAGGCTTGCCCGAACGCAGTGTCAACACTTTGAGGGCTTGGCTTTTCGAGCATTTCCTCCACCCGTACGTTTTCTCTTTCCATCATCTTATCTATTACTGTGGAGACTGAATGAGCGTTTCTAAACGAGAAAACAATAATAAAACTCAACCTTCTCAAACAGCTTATGCTTTTTGTCTTTTAGACGAGATTGTCTTGAGTGATCTAACATGGTACTGAAGCATATAATAAGTTTAGAATGTCCAATTATGGGACGGGTAATGCTAATCACAATTCGTTGGGTTATGAATAAGGAAGAGAATAAAAAAAAAACACAATATCCGATGTATTAAAAATGTATCAAAAATTATTTTTTTTTTAATTATTTTTCTTCCTTATTCACAACCTAATGGGTTGTTATTAGCAATTTCCTTATAGACAAATAGACCATAAAAATTAAAAATTCTAATACTTTGACAACCTCATTAAATGACTTTATTCTTTCTGGGTACAATGTGATTTGTGTGCAAGACTGCAATATATTGATAGAATAGGTCATATTTGTCACATAATAAAAAATAGCATTTTACTAAATCAATGTTGACACGATACCAAAAACATGATCACCGAAGGGTCAGCATAGAATTGCTCAAAGTAAAGATATAAAAAAATAAAAAAAACAATTGTTATTAATGGGGCATGCATTAATGGAACATTAAAATCTGAATCGAGACTCACTGCAGTAGCTAGATTTCATGGTGTCAGCGATACCATGATGACGTTACCTTTTATTATTATTATTATTATTAGCAAATTTTTAATCTAACAGGAGTACTTCATTTGTTCAGTAAATCTATTTATGGTTCTAGATTTGTCTTTTTCTGCTTTTTTTGGATTATAGTACAGTAGTCGTTAATGGAACAGTAATGAAAACCGCAGTGTCCTTGCATGTTTGTCCGGTTGATCAGCTTGGAAAAAGCTGGAAAAAGCTTTTTCTATTCGTTCACTCTACTTTTTTCTAACGCGTCTGTGAAGTGCATACCAGCTCTTTTCAGCTATCCAAAACTGTTTTTGACGTTCCGAATATTTTTACAAACTATTTGTGCAAATAGTTTCTTTGAAATCTGAAACGTCAAAACACTTTTAAACTATCGAGATGGACTGGTGTACACGTGAGTACAATTTTTCTACTGATTCATGGCAGCACCTTGTGATTAAACAATGTTTCCACCAAACAAACCATGTCATCTCTCTCTCTCTCTCTCTAAAAGCGTGAGTATAAAGAGAGATCAGTGATAACAGTTGCTATTCTCTTTTATAGATTACCACGCCCATGCAAGAGAGAGAAAGGCTCAACCCAATTTTGGGGCATAGATAAATAAAGTTGGACGTCTGTTTGGCATGATTTTGGTAACATAAGGACCTTTATGTCATTAAGTGGTCTCTTTCGTCTGTGTCTTTTCTCAGGTACCCGAGCGACGCAGATAAGCATCTCTTGGCTCGACAGACTGGTCTTTCCAGAAACCAGGTTCCTTTCTTCTCTCTCCGTACATCTCTCTCTCACTAAGACATGCATGCAAATTGTACAGTTTCATGTCATAATAACAACATTTACAAGAGTTATTATGGGAAGGGAGCAAGAATTTAACTTTTAGGGTGCCAAATTAGCGAGGGTGCCACCATAGTTTTGAATATCAGTCGGTTCATCTAGGGATTTGGAGGCTGCGATACGGATACGTATCGTGCCATATCGGCCAATACACCAAAAAATTAAGTTAAAAAAAATCACGACCGATACACCTGTTTCCCATGACGTATCGTTCGATATGTCAGTTTCCGATACAATGATATCGCGGCCGACATCGCTATTTAAAGCTATGGGTGACACTGGAAGACCATACGAGATTTATCATATTAAGCTAATACAACCATACGAGAATTATCATATTGGAGCTTAAATATTGAAATACAACCAGACGTGATTTATAATATTAGGCTAATAAAACCAACGTGGTTTTGGCTTATTCATTCAACGTTTTGTTGGATGTCTCACTCTTCACTCTTGTATAGGACTAACACTTTGTTCGATCGTGTGACAATACATGTTACTTTTGTTTTTCCATCATCTTTCTTTTCTCGGTGTACATTTTACAATGTTCAGGATTTTTATAAAAAAATCAACTCAATCGGATATTAATAAGGACGTTCACTAAACATGCAACTTTGTCTCAGCCTCTCGGGCCTAAATTCTAAAGAAAAGTTGGATGTATCGTAAATATCCTTATCGATATTCAATTGACATTATTTTTTATGGGGACCTCGAACAAAATATTATAAACAAATTAAGCGGTTTTGATCATTTTTGTGTGACCAGAACACTGGTATAAAACGGATTTCTAGGCAAATCCTTTTTGTTTGTTTTTTTTCGCTTCTTTCTGTTAGATAAGGCCCAGGTTTTTTTTTTCCCTTTCCTTCGCTTGTTGTTTTTTTTTTTTTAACAGGGAATTATCTACATCTATTTTATTATAAAAAAAAAAGTGGGGGGTCGATGGGAGTTGCTCTCTATACCTTATAGATAGAAGTGTTTTAAGGGAAGCGAGCTCAATCACTAAGCTATTGCTCAACATCTTTATCATTTATTATTTATTTGGATATTTTCTCAAGGAAAACAATCCGTAAAAAATAAAAACTCCACGGATAACAAAGCTAGAGAAAAAATATTGAAATATATAGGAGATAACTCTTACATGGACCACACAATCAGGGGCGCCTAGCCAGAATTTTAAGTTAGCAAGGTCAAAAATTAGATATATATGCAAGTTATTTTTTCTACTTGGTCCTACAAATAACTAAATTAAGAGGTAAAGTCTAACGTAAATATACAGTGATACGTGTATTTTTGCTCTATAACTCATCCCAATGACTTACTATATATTACATTTTGAAAACAATGTACCATAACTTCATTTGTAAAATTATCTACTCTCAAAAATAAAAACAAAAATGAGACTTCTTTGAATTTTAAGTAAGTTGGGGTAGTTTTGAAGGAGCAAAATTATAACATTTAGCTCCGAACTATCAAAAATCCTAGTGAGAAATTGAAGTGATCAGAGGGTCAAGTGACCCCTCTTGTCTCTAGGTAGCTCCGCCCATGAACAGAATGACACGTGCAGTCTTAATTTTCTTTAAGGAAAATGCTACAAACAATCCATTGCTTTGTTATTCAGATTCAAAAAGTGAACACGTACATAAAAATGAGTGAAAGTGTGTTGAAAATGACTAAAAAAGTATGTTTAATTGTGTGTTTTTTCTATCATTTTTTTTTTTTTCTTATTAATAATCCATGGACCAACAATAGAAGGACAATTTCTTTAATCAGGCTTAACTACTTTTTCCGGATCCTTCTACTTGTTTAAGAATACAGCCTCCCTTTTAAACAAGTCTTTTTGTTTTCTAAACTCGGAGCAACTGGTTGTTGTTGGCTTATTCTCTTAGGCTTGTTTCTCTTTCCATGTACTAATTGAAATGATTTATTTTTTTAATTTGTCAAGTTCAACTCTTTTTTTTTTTTTTTTTTGAACTGCAAGTTCATTATATACTTATTACGCTACAATTTCTGCTACTCGAAATAATAATTAACACAATTACGTGACGCCTCAACTTCATCTACAATGACGTATTCACGGCCAAATTTTTTAAACTCGAATTAATGTTTGTTTTTTGGACCGATAAGATTACTACATGATTAATCCATATTTTTACCTTTTCCAGTTCTTGTTCCGCGTACTTTATTTTTTTTATCCGTTTACGCCTTCCCTTCCGTATAAATATTTATCTTGGCCGATTAAAAAAATAACATCATTTACTGGTTCGTTAGGTCGAATATATGACTCAAATAACAGTGTTTTCCTTATTGTTTATTAATCGCCCTTAAATCTTAGTAGATCCTACCTGACGTTTCGTTGTGATTAATAATTACAAAATGAGGAGCAACGTCATAATCATAAATTATAATCATTGAGGGGGCAGTGATCATATCACCATTAACATCAGAATGTAGTTATCATTATCAAATCATCATTATTGTTATCTAGATGCTTTGTAACTTTCTTCCTCTCTTATTTTTGAAATTAATTTTTGACAATATATTTTCTCCACCGTCGGTGGAGAGGTAGACTTTTCGACCACCACTATTGTGGGCCCTACCGACGCAGAAAATCATCTTAATTGTGAATCGATAGGTATATACAAATTACTATATTTTTATTTCGTTAAAGACAGTTATGGACCGTTTAACTTAAAAATTATTGACATAATCACACCGTCCATTTTATAAGCTTATTCACGACAATGATAAATATATTTAGGTACATCTTTTTAGAGTATTTAAGTAGTGTACTAGCCTGTCTGTCCTAAGTTGTTGTCTACTTTAAAAATTCAAAACTTTTTAAGTAGGGAAGGAAAGTCGGCTTTTTGAAATGAGTAATACACGTTTTTGGAAGGGGATCGAAAGTACAAGTATGAGATGCTATATACACAAATATGTTAAAGTATAAAAGTACAAAAAGTATCCAAAATGTATAATAACCAAAACTAAGCATGTAAAGAAAATTTTCATTAACCAAAGTGAGAAAAATATGAAATTGGTTCCATAAGTTCGAAGTGTAAAAATAGACTGGAACATTCTATAACTTACGTATTGCTCAGCTTCTCTAGGTTTTTAAGAATAAAAACCGGAATTAAAAAAAAATCAAAAAACAAAATACTAGAAATCACAATGTACCAACTGTACTAACTTAGAAATCTCAAACCACTAACACCCAAAGAAATCAACACAACCAGAAGAAATTCATACAAATTTGCAAGTGTGTCATCTGTGCATTTAGCGTAATAATTTGTATACTAGTATTAGAAAAAGTTGTGAAGACTGAGGGGCTCACACTTTAATTGAATCGTTAATCGTTAATGTGGTGCATTGATTCTTAAAATTCTGGCTCCGCCATTACTTAAAGTTAAATTTCATCGAGGATTAATAAATGTTGTAAAGACCGGTGGGCTCACACTTTAATTTAGTAATTGTTAATGGGTGGGTGGATTGAATGTGCAGGTATCAAACTGGTTCATAAATGCCAGGGTCCGGTTGTGGAAACCCATGGTGGAAGACATGTACCAACAAGAGAGCAAAGAAGAGGGCGACGAAGTCGTGGAACAAGAACACGACGAAGAAGATGATGGTCAGAGAGAGCGGACCCAAACCACTGACCACACAATTTCACAAACACCAACGCCTTCTTCTAAAACCACTACTGCAGGAAAGACAACATTAAATCCAGCTGGCAAAAGATCATCCGACATCAATGCCACCGAAAGCGACCCTTCACGCAACGTTGCTATCAATCGGCAATGCTTCTCGGAAAACCAAGCAACCACCACCACCGCCACCACCGTTATGGCTACTGCCACCATGGCGCCACCAGTGTATCCGACCGTCCATGGGTCTGACACATGTCGAAGCATCGGGATTGATTATGGGACCACAGCCAGTGCTGCTTATGATGATACCTCTGCAGCTACAGACACTACTACTGGATCGACGCTTATCAGGTTTGGGACCACGAGCGGTGACGTGTCGCTCACGCTCGGGCTTCGGCACGCCGGGAACGTACCGGAGAAGAACCCTTTTTCCGTTAGAGATTTTGGGGGGTTTTAGAATTTTACGACTACTGGCCGACGATCGGTTACTATAATATAATATAATATACTCGATCCATATAAAGGTGCGCTTGAGAAAAATACTCGGTAGAGTTTGATCGATCTTCACTTTAGACTTTTCATTTACTTTGATTACCGAGTAATAACAGAAATTTAATTTACAGCATTGAGAGAATTAATTAAGATTACAGTCTTAGGTAGCAGTACTAGGGTCTGTTGTAATTGTATAGTCCAGTACTACACACTGTTTTGTCCTCTCGTATAATTGTGGTTTCTTACGTGCATGTGTTTTGTGATTTAACTTATTCTTCCGTTCAATTTTAATTTTGATAGTCCAATTTATTCTCTAATGCTATTTTTAAATTTTTAATATTTTTCAATCTATAATGAATTTTATGTGCAATGTAAATCTCCATTAGTTTCATTATACAAAAATTTTAAAATCTTCAAAAATATTAAAGATTTAAAGATATTAACAATCTAAAAAATTGTATTGCAGACCGAACTGAACTATCAAAATGGGACAGGAGTACTTTAATATATATATATATATATTGAAAATTGGCATCTGGCCTGATTCAAGGTTTTAAATATAAAAAAAATTTAGGGTTCGAAACAAATTTTTGAGTGAACAAGTAGCCCTTGATGGAGCCCAATGAAGAAAAATGATTTCTGTAGCCGTTCCCAAGTAATTGGGACATAAGACTCAATTTGGTTTGGTTTGGAATTGTAATCGGCATATTTAAGGCCTTAAATATTTGGCATATTTTCCTGTGTAGCAAGTTTAAACAAAAAATAATTAGACTTAACACACACACACACACACACACATATATATATATATATATATATGTATGAGATCCTTAAATATTTAGAGGCCTCTATTTTTAACAATTTTGGGGGCTCGAAACCGCAGCTTCATTGGCTTATGCCATAAGTCGGCTCTGTATGGACCGATAGATAACGATTTTTATACCTTCCCCTTAAGCCCGAGATATAAGCAAGATGATCATAATCGTTTGTGTATTTGCCGGTTTTCATACGTATCAATTCATTTTCCGATATATGCATAGCCTTACATTACAGCCATTGCTCGACTATTATAGGTGATGTAGGCCTTTCAAAATGATTTTATGAAAATCTACGACCCTTACAACCGATACCTACGACATATCGTTCAATTACTATCGATACTGTTACTGCAACTGTTGTCGTTGCGTATCTTGATACCGTTATTTGGCAGCTTGGCTGGTAGATTATGTTTTACATAGACATTCTCCTTAGCCACCCTACGTTGAATGATTTGAATAATTATTTTAGAATTCGAATGGGCGTAAATATGGTGGTTTAGGGGTCGGTGTCACTTCCATTAACATTGAGCCTTAACATTGACGAATAATATTGCACGCGTCAGTCTATTTAAGTATAATGTTACGTTGTTCTTCATTTAAATTCTCTCTTTAAAGTGTTGAAAAGGCAAGATATATTTAAAGCCGATTTGTTTGGCCCACAAAACGATAACCTAAAATAATAAAGTGAGAGAAAAATACTCCTTCCGTTCCAAACGTTTGTTTGGCCCACAAAACGATAACCTAAAATAATAAATTTCTATCTGGAAAATTTCAAAACAAATTCAACAGTTTATAAGATATCATTGAATTCTATTAATTTATGAAAAAAGAAATTATTTTAAGTCCTCTTTTGCGGAACGTACAAAAATTTTGGGATAGGAGGTAGTAATGCGAACCAGAAAATCATTGGTTCACTCTTTTTCGGTTTAGTTAGATTACAAGAACTTTACAAGTAGCCTCTCCTTTTTGTCTCTCCTTTGAAAGTAAAACGCAAAATATACAAGTGGTGCTCAAATTTTCTGCACATATTAATGCACGAAAACGCCAATACGTACATGGAAAAATAGCCACAAAAAAATTTAAGGGAAAATAAGTGGGCATCCGGGCCTGTGGCTCTTTGCAACTTGCTTAATCAAACTGGAAAAGTACTTCTTGTCATCTTCAACAAACAATTGGCATCTTTCTTTGCCATAGGTTATTGAGGGAACATTCAGGCTGAGTTTGCCTTAAAAAACCCACCCCAACTTTCAAAGAAAGTGAGAAATTTCTCAGTGCCGAATGGGTACCATGTGGTATTTGACGTGGTACCCGTGACGCTCTGTTACAGTCGTCGATCTCACTAATCAAAGTTTGGATTTTAAAGAAAATCTTTCAAAGAAGAGTAGAGTTTATTTCAAATCCGGATGCATGACGGATACCGCCATGTGATATCCGCTCGGCACCCAAAAATTTCTAGGGATCAATCCCTCCGTCCACTGGCAGGGCCCTGTTACAGAAATGTAAAGATCAAGTTTTAAAAAATGAATGGTTTTGATTGAAATAATGATTTTTCAATGATTTTCATTTGAAGACCACAATGATTTAAACCAATTTCTTTTTTCTTTTTAACGAACAACAAAGGTTAAATCTAATTATATTCATATGTTTATAATAATCTTCTTCTTCAAACTTTTACGGACAACATACAACAACCTAATTAGATTTTGTCAAACAGCGCCACTCCCGACTTCAAATCCTGACTCCGCCACTATATATATATATATATATATATATATATATATATATATATATATATATATATACATATACACCGAGATAAATATCATGCTTAATTGGTACTTTAGTTAG